>CM029642.1:23684688-23928225 GCA_017311315.1 Dendrocalamus latiflorus
ACCAACTTGCATGCCTAATTTGTTATGCAAATATATGTCAAAGCTTAAGGTAGCTACATGCCCACTCGATGCTGTATTAAATTTATTATGCCATCCTTTGATACTTGAATCACCTGATCCTTGTCACCATAGATATTAATGATAACTTTACTAGCTATAAGTCATATTAAATGCCATGCTAGTCTTGTCAAGTCCAGGGCGCTAATTGCCCTGATCATCAATCTTCAAAAACATAAGAACTTGTTTTGGGACAGTCACGGGATATACGTGGCTGAATACTTTGCGACTACTTAAGTTATGCTTCTCAAAACCTTAAAAATCTGCTATACCAGTCTGGGCGGATGGTAAGAGTGGTGGGTGTGGATGTAGCACAAGGATTGTGGTCTGTGGAATGAACCGCCCGGACAAATTAAGGACTTAATCCTGTGATGACCCCTCCGTGTACAACAGTACAACCACAAGCTGGCAAATTGTAGGCTTGGCTGAATAATTTACTAAACTCTCTAGCCATTTCACGGAGAACGGTGTAGGCGGGTAATAAAAGCCCCCGTGGAATGGGACATCGGATATAGGTGACGTCGCTGAGGCTAGCGTACGGTGGAGAGCGGAGTCCGAGTGCGCTAACCTGTGGCGGACATCCCGCACAACCTATGGAAGCAACCCCATAGGAGTGAGATGCTAGAGAGTGAGGTATTGTAAAGGCCTCGTGGTAGTCTCTCGATCTGCATGACTAAGGAATCATGTAGAACCATCGGGACGATTACCTCTTGTGGGTAAAGATGTACAGATTCTGCAGAATATACAACTATTCGAATAGCCGTGCCCACGGTCAAGGGCAGACACGGAAATCTTCCTCGAGTTAGTTCTATTTCAAAAACCTTTGTGGGTGGGACAAAAACCTATCAGAGGGAGGTACTCTGATTTTGGACTTTTTCCTGGAGGGACGTACTCCAGCGTGGTTGATAATATGGAAGTGGCATAAGGATCAAAAGCTAGCATAGGTGGTTGGAACCATGTAATTGGTGGATGGAACCGACACCGCTATATTATTGCACAATTTCGAACTCTTTAAAGCATGTTTACAAAATGCCAAGTCATAGGAATTTTAATTATGAGTATTGCAAATGTCGCACTAAGCAAATAAAAGAACCTCAAGCCTCCTTTGACAACCTTGCATCTATTATTATTGCATCCTGTGTGGTGGCTTGCTGAGTATCATCGTACTCATTCTGGCTTAACTGCCATCATTCAGTCAGAAAGGAAATAAAGTCAAGCCCTGCAATGCCTAAAAAGGGTCGACAGAGCTGGAAGATGATGAGGCCATGGACTAGGTCGCGAACCCCCAGTTGGCTGCCTGTGGGCAAGTCCTGCGGGTCCCACTCGTGTGAAGTTTCCGCTGCTGCGCTTTATCGTTTTCGGCCTAACCGGCCCATGAGTAAGTATTACTGTATTATTTAAGCTTTCGCATGGTAGGTTGTTGATATACAGTAATGTATCTGTGAGCACTATCTACTGATCCAGGGAATAGTGCGGTGGAATCACAGAGGATCTGGGTTTGCTAACCCGAGGTCCGACACTTAATTCTTTTAATGAATGACTCTACAAGGCCATTCTGAATGTGGATGTGTGGTATTGAGTGCTCTACTTTAATGCCTAAAACTAAACAATAGTTATTAAATGCCTTAGAGGTAAACTCGTCAGCTTTGTCCATTCTAATGGACTTAATTTTTTTCATTTGGAATGTTTGCTCTTAGTCTTATAATTTGTGCTATTAGCTTAGCAAAGGCGTGGTTCCCAGTAGACAGCAGGCATACATGCGACCACCTAATAGAAGCATCTAACACCACCATGAAATACCTAAAAGGGCCTGACAGGGGTTGAATAGGTCCATAGATATCACCTTGTATTCTCTCTAAGAAAATAGGTGAATCCCCCTAATTTTCAGATAAGAGAGTCTAGTTATAAGTTTTCCTTTGGCATAGGCTGGGCACAAAAAAATCTTCAGATTTAGAAAAAGATAGAGTTTTTAAGCTATGGCCAACAGAGTTACTTATAATTTTTCTCATCATTCCTACCCTAGGATGCCCTAATCAATCATGCCAGATCTTAAAGGGCTCCAAGGCTTTATACTCTATTGTCATTGCTACATATTATTCAGGTTTTATGTAGGTATAATATAACCTAGGTGAGAAGGAGGAATTCATTTCCGATCACCGTTGGACTTAGTCGGCATGAGATATTCTGTACCCCCTTCACAATCGGTCTCCACATGGATATCATTCAGGCGAATATCCTTAAAACTTAAAAGGGTGCGCTTTGATTGGGGATACAAGAGAGTATCCTCAATCACTATTCGAGTACCCATAGGGAGAACAAGTGTGGCCCTTCCAATGCCAACTATTAAAGCATAACTTCAGTGATGGTCATGATATTTCCCATTTTCTTGGTTAACATTTGGAAATATTTGGTATGACTTAGGATCGAATTGGTGGTTCCACTATCTACCAAAAAAATCTCATCCCCCACCATTGGATTCAAGGAGTTGTTCTATATAGAGCATAATGCAATCAAATAATAATTCAACAGTAATAAAGCTCAAAAGAACAAACAACTCAATTTATTCATCAAGAATTAATGTTTAAAACCTAAACAAGTAATGCTCCACAAGAGCATAAGGAATCCATTATTATTCTAGAATGACCTAAACTGATAAAGTAAACTTAAGGAAACTATAATATCTAGAGTTGCCTGGGGAAGCTGCCTATGGCCTACTGCAAGTTGCCATATGTGTCAACCTCCATGTGATCACCTCCTGTAGTAGTGTCGAGATCCGACTCTACATTTGATGCAACACCCTTGTCAGCATCAATCTAATCAACAAAATGGGACTTTGCCTTCTTCCCTTACACCTTCTCGTTCTTACCAATGGACTCCTGATAGAGGTCTAACAGATGCTTCAGGGTGCGGAAAGTACGGGACTAATGGTCCATACAACCATACCTATAGCAAGGCACAGGGGATATGCCTTCTTGTTGCCTGAGTCTAGCTTCTGTTGCGTTCCTCTCCCTTGCCCCATCCAACAGGGCTTGCATTTTCCTTCTGCACATTCAGGTTCTTCCACTGTCCACCCCTTTGCATGGGTCCCTTTCTGTGGCCCTGGCTACCACTAGTCTTCTAGAAATTAGTATGAGCTTCTGGCAGTGGCTGCGACCCACTGGATGAGTCTGATAGTTCTTCATCAGTAGCTCATCATTCTTCCCTACCTCGAGAAGAGTGGTGATTAGTTCCGAGTACTTCTTGTACTTAGCCTGACAGTACTGCTGCTAGAGTGTCCTGTGAGTAGGGTGAAAAGTGCTCAAAGTCTTGTCTATCATCTTAGCATTTGTAATCTTCTAGTTACAAAGCCCGAGCTTGGCAACAAGCTTATGAATAGCAGAATTATATGCAAACACCTTCTTAAAGTCCTAGAACCTAATGTTGGTCCACTAACGCTATGCTTCAAGTAGAATGATGGGCCTTTACTGGTCATACCTTTCCTTCAGGGAATTCCACAATACTAACGAGTCCTCTTCTAGTAGGTATTCACACTTCAAGTTTGGATGGATATGGTGCCTCAAGAAGTGCGGTGCCACACATTTTGCGGCCTCAAGAATGGCGGGAGCCCCAGCTGTTGGTTGGGTTATGGCGACACCGAGAGATCGAGCCATTAACTTGATCTTAGCATCCATTGCCCATGTGAGGTAGTTGCTATCATCTAAGGTGAGCTCGGCAAACTCCTTGTTAGCGATGTCAAACATTTCCTACATTATTCATGCACAATTCTAAATTTTACGATAGGTAAAAGCACGAATATTGCTAAAACAGTAAAGTATGGATTTTGTCTATTCCATAGACATTATTTAGAGTTTTTGGAATTTTCTAGCAATTTTAATGAATTTCTGCTAATTAATAAGTAATTTTCAAAATTACTAATAAGTAGAAATAATATACTAAAGAGAATAAATCCAGAAAACATATAATAATGCCATGTGCTAAAGAGACTATAAACAAGCTCAAACAAACTAAAAATTAATTATCTGAGCTGAATTTGGTCTTATGGACTTATCTGCAATTCTGACAAACTTTAGGGTCAATATTATAATCATTTTCCTATTTTTCAGCACATATCTTTAATTTCCCGAATTTACAGGGGCTAAATCACAAAAAAATGCTAGTGGCCTAATTTTTTCCTTCACTTCCGGCTCCTCTCATTTTTTCTTCGGTTTTGGCCCACCCGCATCCCCTTATTGGACTGAGCTAACTAAGCCCATTTTGGCCCAATATAGCCTGGCCTAATCAAAAACCGGTGGCTAGGGTTTAACCCCCTCAATCGTTTGGCCGAAAATTGAAAAAGCGGCGGCGGGTGCAATCCCCTGAGCGGCAGCAAGCGCTAGGTCCCGAGTGGCGACAGGCGCGATTTTTCGAGCGGCAGCGGGCAGATAGCCGGTGCAAGGCGGCCGAGCGTGCCAGTGACTTCACCAAGCGCTGAGTGTGGCCAACGGGTCAGCGTAGGCAAATGCGGCGGCGGCCAGAGGGGCCGGTGGAGGCTGCGGTAGCCTAGCGCGGCAGCGGCCTGCGGGGCCGAATGTGGGCGGATGCGACGGCGGTCAATGGGGCCGGTCGCGAGCAGAGACGGCAAGAAGGCCAGGCGCGGTGGCTGCTTCGAGCGTGACGGGCGAGGGCGGCGTCCGGTGACCTCAGGCTGCGCCCGGCGGCTTCAGGTGGCAGGGTCAAGCTGCGGCCCTATGGTGGCCGATGATTTCTTCCCCCAAGCAATCTCTAACCTACTTTCTGAGGCCAATCTAGATTCTAGCTATTTGATCTAATGATTTTGCAGGAGTGGTATAGTCATGCATATAAAATATAGATCAATCTGAGACTAGAATAAACTAGAACACATCTGATCTAACTATGGCATTGCAAACAAATCTAGTATCAATCTAGACTGGTTTGTGATTTGCATAACTTCCACCTTAGAGAGCGATTCATACTGATAGCATGTTGAGAAATAGTTAAGGAGTAGACGAACGATAATGCAAATCACGCAATCAATCACCAAGAACACAATAGATCAATCATCAAGAAACACAGTTGAGAGAAAATATCAGAACATAGTCTTTATTAATTTCAGATCTGTTCTCATTTTACATAGGCTTCTCTATTTATAGTCTAAACCTCTTAGGAGTAGTTCTGGTATTTATCTATACCGTAATATTTTAGATTTCTCATGTTACATAGATCTTTCTATTTATAATCTAAGTCCCCTAGAGGTAGTTCTAGTATTTATTCACATCGTAACGTTCTAGGTTTTATATTACTAAGGTAGTGTGACGGGCATGCGAGGGGCTCAATTATCTTCCTGAAGTAGATATGCCACGTCAATAGTAGGACGTAATGCACGGCCTTGCATGTAGCAGTACGTTCGGCCTCATGTAGCTTTGCATTAGCAAGTTAAGGAGTGGACCGCTTCTAGCGGCTGATGGCGTGAGTTGTCGATCGAGTCTGTTGCTTGACGTGGTGTGTGTATTTGCGGTGGGATGCGCGGCGGGGGCGGCGGTGGGATGCGCGGCGGGGGCGGCGGTGGGATGGTCGGTGGTGGTGGAATGTGCGGCGGGGGTGGCGGTGCAAAGGCTGGGCGGCAGTGGGATGGCTGGGTCGCGGTGGGGGCGGCGGTGCGAAGGCCGGCGGCGGTGGGATGGCTGGTTCGGCGGGGGCATCGGGAGTCCGGGCGGGGAAGATGCCGCCCGATGGATTTCGCTAATTTTTTTCGGCGGGGGCGTCGGGAGTCCGGGCGGAGGAACAGATATTTCACGGGGGTAAAAACGTCTTTTGCGTGCGGGAGCCGGGAGAAACCAAAACTTTAGACCACTTTAGCTCATTTTTGTGGTCTAATGGTCTAAAGTTGTTTTTAGGGGTTAGCTAAAGTTTAGATCTAACTTTAGACCATCTGTTTGGAGACTTTAGATCTAAATTTTAGTCACTAAATTTTAGATGAAGGGATCCAAACAGGGCCTAAGATGAGAAAACGACGCTGATGGTTCCAGCGTCACCAAACACCTGAGTGTTTTTTTCTTCCCAGAGCAAGTACTCGTGAGCGTCTGAAACACGAGTGATTGCCTACGCACGAGATCAGTTATTTTCAGGTTATGGCCGTTTATGGTTTCCGCGTACAAACAAGTGGAATATATTTTTTATTACCATTTCGATACTTATATATATATATATATATATATATATATATATATATATATATATATATATATATATATATATATATATAGAGGATACTGAAATGGGACATCATGGTGCCCAGGCACCAAGCCTCTCTGTCGTTAGATTGCTTTTAGATGCGTGCAGGTGCAATATATTAGGTAACCCTATTAAGATTTATTAATTCGAAAAGACATCAATTTGGAAAGGAATCAATCATGGATGGAAAGTATTAATCATGGATGGAAAGTTTTAATTATGGAGCTTGGGCACCATGATGCACCTGTTATTTTGCCTATATATATATATATATATATATATATATATATATATATATATATATATATATATATATATATATATATATACATATATATATATATATATATATACATATATATATATATATATATATATATATATATATATATATAGGACGAGTGTTTCATGCACCATGGTGCCTAGGCACCAATATCAATACCCGTTGATTTGCTTCGAGATTCGCAACGTTTGATGTGGGTATCTTCATATACCCATAAAAAAGTATATTTGAGATATCAAACTCCGAAAAAATTTAAATTCAACTTCAGTTTAATTAGTTTGAACTATTTTTATGGTATATACTCACTGTAGTTGCATTGAACTCAAAAGTAGTTCAAACTAGTTTGAACTGAGTTCAAAACTAACTTACCATAAATATATCAAGGGTATAAAATATTTTCATACTGGCCAAACTCAAAAAAATTATCAATCATACACGTGTATCGGATGTTGGTGCCTAGGCAAACTTGAAATACTCCTTTATCACTTTAGGTATACTCGTATACTAATTATAAGATATTCTAATGTGAACCACACAAAAAATTGCAAGGGAGTCCATAGTTTTTAGCGTATTTTGTAAATACCTTTATATACGTACATAAAAAGGAGTATATTGAAAAAATGTACATACCACCTCTGAAAAATTGTTCATACCACCTATATGACCTTAAATACTCGTATACTACATGTACATACCCCTCGTTGCGCGAGATACTCCCTACGTTGTAAGATACGACATAGGGTGTAATTACACCCGGGAGTAGAAAAGAGCATTTCAACAAAATAAGTGATCTAAATTAGTTCAAAGCTTTGAATTTGAGTATATTTTTTCAAGCTTATACGTTTCATTTGAATTGTTATAGATGAGTATATACCATAAAACTGATATTTTCAAAAAATATACCCGAATTTAGATGGAATTAATGCATTTGAAATCATGGTGTCTAGGCACCATGGTGCCCTATTTCAGCGTCCTATATAATAAAAATAACTATTATAAAAGAATGAGTTGGTGGTTATACGTCCATTCTCCTCCAACCGCTCTACTATTATAAAAGAATGAGTTGGTGGTTATACGTCCATTCTCCTCCAACCGCTTCATTCTCTTAACTTCACACCATTCTTTACTTTCTAACCAATCAGAAAGCACAATTTTTTATGGGTCACATGTCACATGCATGTTGACAGAATTTTTTGTATGAATAATCCATTTTTATTCAAAATTACAGAAATATATCCACGGGAAATTTTTTTACAAAAATAGAGGGCGACTGGAGCCTATCGCCTAACCAGGGGCCGACAGAGTTCCTGTCGCCCTACCCTCGGGCGACTGCAGCCAGTGCCCCCCCATTGGGTGACTTTCGTGCAGTCGCTCCCCCATTGGGTGATTGCACTCAGTCCTCCGTGAATGTTTTAAATTTTGTCAATTTTGTAGTTTTAAATTGGTAAAAAATCTGCTGGAGTTGTAATAAAAGTTTATATTCATTGTATATTGTAAGTGCGTAAAAAATTTTGAGAAATTTTTTTAGGAACGATTGACCTTAGAACGATCGGTACATACGATGATAAGTGATATTTTGATGTTACTGAGAATCTTCGTGCGGTTGCCATCATTAAAATTCACTATTCGTTTGGAGCGTGCATCGAGTAGGTAACAAGGAGTACAAGTAAGCATGGCACAGTGCTAAAAAGTTCACATCGTAAATAACAAACATAAACATTATATGAAAAATGGTGTACAATCAGGACTACCCTCAGTCGCACCCTGGCCTGCCCCGTCTCCACACTCGTGTCCTCTCGTATGGCCCTGCTTGGGCGTCCTCCGCTGCAACGGGTTACGACGCCCCAACAACGAAGACAATCAGGAGCGTGTCGCACCCGCCCTTGAGCTGGTGGAGTCAGTTGCACCTCTGGCTGTGTGCCCTCCGGTGCACCGGGGAGGGCACTGCCGAGAGAACCTCTAGTGTTGTGTCAGGAGGTGTAGACCCAAACACCTGCCTGACCCATTCGGAGAAGTACTGGTCTGGATCGTCCGGGCTCGCGGAGGGGCTGAACTGCTGCTCGGATGGGAAAAGACTTGCAAAAGTAATATCGTTAGTTTCAGATGTAAAGCATTGCGATAAAACAGAGATCGTATGATATGTACCCTCAGTTGGCGCCATCACGCCTAGAGGAGGGCGTACGACGTCGAGTACACCCCCTGTGTGGGTAAGCCAGGGATGTACGGAGGACGCGAGAACATCTACCCTGGCGGTGTACGAGGCCATCCCCAGGCAGATCCTCCAGCCTCGTCCGGGTGAGGTGCTGTAGGACATGCCCACGTAGAACCTCCAGAGTAGTGTCACGCCGGTCGGGGCGGCACCGGTGGCCGAACTGTTCGTGTGCTGGGCGTGAGCGTGGAGGCTGCTGGTAGCCTCGTGTAGGACAGCAGGTGCACGATACGTCTACCCCACTCCGTGAAACGATGGTACGAGCTGTTGTGCTCCTTGCGGCTCACCTCGGCACCTGCGGCAAGCCTATGCAACTTACTTTGGGCCTCCGTGACGATCGAAACACCCACGTCAGCCTAAAGGAAAAGACATAAAATGGTTAATCATCTAAGGTAGCATTGCCATTAGGGAATGTTCGAAAATATGTGTAACGTACCACGATGTGCGCGTCCCGCATGAGATGTGCGAGATACGTGTCTGTCGGAGCGGCGAGGTGTGCGGGGGGCGGGGTCCACGACATGTACGAGCCTCGTACGTGTCCGGCCCTGGTACCAGTGTAGGTACTCCGTGTACTCCATGTTGTCATAGGGGCGGTCCTCCTCAACTAGATCATCAAGCACACCGTCCCATTGCGCAATCCACCCCTGCATTTTCATCGTCCAGTCCGTACCGCGTTTCACTCCCTTTATAGAGTGCCTGCTTGTAAGACCACTTCGTTAGTAATTGCCAATGGAATAGTAAGTATATACAATTTAATAAGACGCGGACACTCACACGGGCACAAGAGGCGGCACTGCAGATCCGACTGGTATCGAGACAGCCTAGTGTAGACCAAACTACCACATAACTCACTGCGGCGAGTAGTCCTCCACGAAGATGTCGTAGACGAGCTTCCGGCGCATCAGCCAGAAAGCCCGGTCGCGCTAGCAGAGTGTTGACAACCCATCGGGAGCACGGTCCATCAGTGCCGCATGTGAGTACAGCACCCAACACACGTCGTTGGCCGTAAGGCGGTTGATTTGCTCAACAAAGGGCAGATACGCTCGTATGACCTGCATATGTGCGAACAGCTCCTACAAGGACGAATAGGTGTTACGTACGTGCGAGAGGTGGCGGTGAACCGGCAACTAGCGAGCGCGCACGGCGAGTTGGCACAGTCCGTAGCCGGAGGAGGAGGCAGCCCGACCACCATCGCCGGAGATAGGAGGAGGTCGGATCCTGCAGCTACGTGGCAAGGGACGGTGGCGCCATGGCCGATCCGCCACGGGATCCACCAGATCCATTCCCCATCTTGTCCTCGCATGGAGGACTCCGGTGGCGCATCGGCGGCCCGAGCTTCATCACCAGATCTGACCTCTTCGGCTCGCTGGCGTCGCCTCCTTGGTTTCTTCGCGAGAAAAAGAGGATAAGAGCAACTCCAACCGGTTCTTTATCCTGCTCTTCATTGTATATTTACCTAATATGACTCAAGAAATGGACTCCAACCGGTTCTTTATCCTCCTCTTCATTTTTATCGAGTCGCTATTTTCTCCCGGTCGCTAGCTAGATTTGACGAGCGCCTCCTCACTCGCTTCTCAAATAGCTAGGCCATTGGAATGCTAACTCAAATAGAGAGCTGAAAATAATAGCTAGTCTCTTCATCCTAGGAAATAGAGAGGGAGAAATGACTAATAGGATGGAGTTGCTCTAAAGTGGGAGAGATAGATCAGGAGGAGGAAGATAGATCGGACTTGCAGTTCCTACCACAGAATGACGAGAGAATGGCATATGTGGCTTGGCTGTTCCTCACATATTCATGACGGTAAAATAGTCTTTGCATGCTCCTAACGGCAGACAATTGTCAGGCTAGTAGATGGCGATGGATATTGTTAAGAAAAATTAGAATCTAATAGTATATTGTGACGAAAATTTGGAACCTGATAGTATATGATGAGAAAGGAATTATTCGATTTTTTTAAAAAAGAAAAGGAAAGAATCTGGGTTAAACAGTGCATGAAGCTTTTCCTTGTGCTACAAATCACATGTCGACTAGAATGCAGATTGGGTGGTGATCTCCAAAACTGTTTGATGCCATTTCCTCAAACAGTTAAAATTTACGATTTTTTTTGAGACGGAATACTGAGGATTCCACTAAACCAGCTAAATCGCTCATCACCAGTGCGCTTTAGCTTGTGGCTTTTAATTTGCTATTCTTATTTCATCCTTTTCTAGCTTTTTAATTTTTTTATACTTTTTGCATTTTCTTTTTTCATATTCCTTCGTATTATTCGTGATAGGTTAACTTGTTTTTTCTATTTTTAAAATTTTAAAATTTAATTACATCAAATAAACCATCATTAGCTATAATAAAAAAATAAACCAACTATAACAAAAAAAAATATAAGTCATCATCAAACTGAGCACCATCTTACACAACACCTTGCACAGGCTGGGGCAGGGTCCGGCCATAACATAAGTGAGCCAGCTTCCATCCTATGTTGTGCTCGATTGGGCTGAAAAGCTGTAGCTTATGGCTAAAATTTAAATGTAGCTGGCTTAAATTACACTGTAGCTGAATGTGACTTATTTGGCGTAATTAAATTTAAAAAAATTCAAAATAGAAAAATACGTTAGCCTATTACGGATAACACAAATGAATAAAAAAAAGAACTGGCAAAAAAAGCCAAAACTTCAGAAAAAAATTTATGAATAATGAAAAATAAACTAGAAGCCAGAAACTTAAGCTGAAATAAGCGAAGCCCTAGAACCAAAAGCAGCCAATTAGTGTGCTTCTTTGTTACAAGAACGTGCTCTGTACTGGAAATGTAGTATATTACAAAGAAGTAAGAACTTGGCTTCAGTGAAATGCACTCCCAAGCTGTACCGATCGACCACGAGAGAAATTTGCTAAGTAGTAGCGTCAGTTTCCACTTCTATTCTCCCCATTCCAAGATGCAGACTGAGGGCCTTGAAGACACGCCTCCATCTCACATTTAAGTGCTTCCAGAGCAAACGGTATATTAACTGGATTCTTTTAAGACTTATTACTCGTGTCTTTTGATTTTTACTATAGAAACTAGCTTTTTAAATGGGTTGTTTTTTTAAAATGAGATTTATAAGTCAATTATAATAGATAATGTACCAACTTCAGCTATACTGATCAAAATCACATGCGTCTATCTCTCTTTTCGTATTGTCTCGCGAACAATCAAAATTCAAATATCATAAGTAACAGCCCAAAAGAACCCACCCAATTACCAGCACTTAGCATCCTGTTAAAGTATATTGCACATCTTTTCTAATCGACTTACATATTTAGAAGAACTGATTAGTGCATGAAACTTAATATGGTATATGCAACTCAATACATCCTGAATTACTAAGGCCATCCACCTAATCTTGTTGATTCAGAGAACAAGCCATCAACATATATTGATTTTGAGGAAATTCTCAGCAGGAGGCCTCTGTCTCCATGGTGTACTAGGCCTCTGTCTCCATGATGTATGTATATCTTTCTCAATCGGCCTTCCCCGCTTATTTATACGCTCCGTGGCGGAACTGGACTCTGCTTAACCGACTTCAACTTCCCAACGGTCTCATATCGTATTCAACTCAAAGTTATCTGAAGCCAAACCGGCTTTACCGATAACTCCATATCGGCTTTCTTGCACTCATATTAAAACCTTTCCGTATTAAAACCGATTTGATCCTTATATCGGCTTATATCTTGCCGGATCCAACTTGGATCGAATCCTCTCCCGAATCGACAAGATGAAGTCCTAATACAAGTCAATTCACTTGATAGAATCTGGCTTGTTATTTTAAGCTACGGTTTATAGTTGTGATTTATAGCTTTTGTTTCTATAAATCCTGCCACATGAACTTGACTGGTGAGTTTTCAGACAAGATCACCACGCATAAAAAATATCACAGGGGCATGTCGGTACCGCGTGGCTTAGGGCCTGTTTGGATCCCATAGACTAACAACTAGTTACTAATTTTTAGTCCTTGTGGATCCAAACAGGAGGGCTAATGAGTGGGCTAAAGTTTAGTTAAAGCCTCAACTAGTTGTTAGCCAACTAGTTGGCCAAACCCAACTAATGAGGGCTAAAGGACCAGCAGGATGGAAAAAAGACGCTAATACCCACGCCAACCCTCCCAGACCGCCATGCATAGGGGTATAACAGACTTTGTATTGAGATAGTAGTACTTATTAGTTCTTGGATCCAAACAGGACTGGGCTAATCTTTAGCCAGCTAACTACTAGTCAGCTAAGGCCCTGTTTGGATCCCTTAGGCTAACAACTAGTTGCTAAACTTTAGCCCTTGAGGATCCAAACAGGAGGGCTAATGGGTGGGCTAAAGTTTAGCCAAAACCCCAACTAGTTGTTAGCCAACTAGTCCATCAAACCCAGCTAATGAGGGCTAAAGGACCAGCCGGATGGAAAAAAGACGTTGATGTCCACGCCAACCCTCCCAGACCACCATGCATAGGGGTATAACAGACTTTGCACTGAGATAGTAGCACTTATTAGTCCTTGGATCCAAACAGGACTGGGCTAATCTTTAGCCAGCTAACTACTAGTCAGCTAACAACTAGTCCTAGCTAACAACTAGTCCTAGTGCATCCAAACAGGCCCTAACAACTAGTCCTAGCTAACAACTAGTCCTAGTCCATCCAAACAGGCCCTAAGGACGCGTACCAATGTAGCACCACCAGCGTAGCTGCTGCTGGGCCGGGGTGATCGACCCCTCCGCCTCGCCCTTGGCACCGGCGATCGATGCCGCCGCCACAGCGGCGCGAGCTCGGTCGGTCGGTATGCGGGGCTACGGCGGTGATGCGACAAGAAAACCTTCCTGTTGTCTTTCGAGTTGGCCGATTGGTTGTAATAAGGAGCATGGAGACGAGGCCCGGCGGACGAGCGGATGCGGGTGGAAATGGCACGGGGCATTTGGGCAAACGGGCAAGGGCGGAGGCGGGCCGCGTCAGTTGGATCATCGGCTTCTTTGTTCATACTAGGCCTACACAGGCAGAGGCAGCCTGTTTGGTTCATCGAGGGAGGTGGGCTGCTTTCAGCTGTGCTCTATGCTGATCATGTCAGAATTTTCGCGCAACAACATCACTGCTTTCTCATTTTCTGAGAGTACCACTACATTCCATTCTTGCATCTCACGCACAAAAAAAATTGCAAGTTCAGTCTGCAACATGTGGATACTTAACCTAAATAAGTTGGTACGAGGCCTATTTATGCCTGTAAGGCATGGCTACTCCCACTATACGAGGGGGCAGGAGCTATTATTGTACACACATCTATGATACATAAATAGAGGAAGGCTCTAGAGACTACGGCCCTGTTTGGCAGAGCTGGTCATCTGTAGCTCTAGGAAATCCTGGATCTAGAGTTGCAGGCATGTTGAGTGCATTTACATGACTCATTTCATTTATATTATATATTAAATAAAAATATTTAAATCACTTTAATTTAGTCAACAAACTACAGATCCAACATAGATCTCGGAGCTAGAGCTGTGCCAAACGGGGCCTACATCTTGTGTCTTTTTCTATTTTATGTGCTTGACCATTGGCAACACGACCACAAATCCCAACACGTTATCAACACAATAATGCTCCTACATAGTCCGTCTGATATGTTGCCTGTAACATAACTATTTCAATTATCTGTGGTTTTTATTTGCCCCTCCCTTTTCTCTCTCCCTGCCGCGCCTAAGGTGTCACTATGGGGGTGATTATTTAGGTTTTTTTGGCTTATGGTTGAAAACTACTGTAGCTGGCTGAAAAAACACTGTAGCTGACAGAGGCTTATTTAACATAATTAAATTTAAAAAAATTAAAAAAATATGTTAGCCCATTACATATAATACAAATAAATACGGGAAAAAAAGAACCAGCAAAAAAGTTCAACAGAAAGTCAAAAGTTTAGAAAAAGACGAAATTTATAAATAATAAAAAATAATCCAGAAACCAGAAGCTAAAACTCTTTTAATCACCACCTATAACTGGTCGCCAACAGCAAGCCCCTCTCTGCACTCATGGAGGCGCCTGCGCCATTCGTGTGCGCCAATGCGTTCATGTCCATCTTGAGGTGGGCAAGATCAATTTGTTCTATTTGATCGGTAGATGTTCATTCCTGCTGGCCTCTGTTAGAAAACCTTAAATTTGCCCAAATTTTGTCCAAAGTTTGGTTAACTTTTGTCAAAATTCAAATGATGTTTGAATATTTCATCCGAAATTTTAGCTAATTAAAATGAACGAAATTTTGTCATTTCGTCACTTTCATCACCCTCCGAAATTTCTTTCATACCGAATGATCTTTCCCTGCCATGCAGTCGTCATCACCACTGCATCGCTCGCCACTACCGCGCCAACCACGTCGGACCGGGAGCTTGGCCTTGCCATCACCGCGCCGTCGGTGCCGTCTTGGATCACCATAGCATTCCTTACCACCATCGTGCCTACCGTACCATGCTGCCTCAACCACATCACGTCGCCCTTGGCCTCGCTGTCGCCGCACCTACCGCACCATCTCAGGCCATCGTCGCGGGTTGTTTTCTTGACAATGGCTATCATAGTCCATGCACACGTAGCTAATGTTTTCTATCGCAATCTTGTGAGTTAATCAAGAAAGCAAAATTGATCTAGAGTTTTCAATATGGGATTGGAGTATAAAATAAGATTGATCGGTAATCAATTGCAAGATCGACTCAGAGGGGAAGAAGAGAAGAATTGAAAATTCAATACCCACCGCTGTCGCTACCGTAGCCTCGCACATGGCAGTAATTGACATCACTAGTGTTGCATAGCCTCTGTGGGTGCACACCGTCGTCACCTACTTCTCTTGCTCTAGCATGCAGCCATCGTGTGCCGCATGGAGCTCGCACCACCGTCGCATCACCGGGGTGTCCAACTGGTGCTCGACGCTACACCAAAGTGTGCTGTCATCATCATCCCTCTTAGCTCTAGCGATGCCCATGGCGTGCGTCAACGCTAGTCTTGGGTGTAAAGACAATGAGGCTGACTAGAGAGGATGAATAGACATTTTAAAAAATATCTTTGCTCAAAACCAGTTTTATCCGTAATTTGCACAATTAAAGCCTAAAAGGTCTAGTCTTAACTAAGTGTGCTGATAACCTAAGTCTATGTCAAGGTTTGCAATCCTAGAGTAACAAGTAAACAATTTAATTCTACGAAAATAAATTGCACAAAGTAAACCACAAGTGCAAACCACAAGGATGACACACGATCTTTTATTATGGTGTTCAGAGACTTACTGTTCTCCCTTAATTCACATTGAGATAAGTCCAAATAAATTGGACAGGTCCTATGAATTAAGCCAACACCTTAGATCCATAAGGGTTGCTCTATCTCCACTCCGGAGATGGCGAATACAAAGCCACTTACAAATAACTAGGCCTTCTCATAAGTTTCTTTGAGAAGATAACTGAGACAATTCCTCTAAGCCGTCTAGGTATCGGCAAACACCAAGAGTCATAAGTCGAAGATACTCACTTGAACAAATCAATTGCCAAAGCTCAATAGATACATAATCCATCACCAAGTGCAACAAATGCACAAAGATTTGCCACTCTAAGCTTACTAAGCACAACACATGCACATAAAATTGAGAAGGCTTGCTCTTAGCTCAAGGAAGTGAATTGAGGCATCAACAACCTTGCCCAACCAGCCACAAGGGTTTATTTATACCCCCAATAAAAAACTAGTCGTTGAAACAAGATTCTAGTAGAAACAGCTAAAACTGGTCTAACTACCAACTAATGGCCGGTCGGATCAATTTGCTCTACAACAGCTAGAAAACTAGCCGCTATAGTGGTCTCCAATCAGACTGCCCACACAGGCTCCAGTCAGACAACAGTGTGGTCAAACCGCTGCATACTTTCTAGAGAGGACCAAAAAAATAGCTCTCTAAAAAATGCAACCATCAACTAATGTTTAGTTACACTGGGGTTCGGTCATACCACTATAAAAGTAGTCAGTCAAACCACTTAAAGGAATCCAGAGAGGGGCACAAAAACGCAATCTTGAAAAGACTTCTAGCTTCAAATCCCGGTTGCACTACTAGGGTCGGTTAGACCACTCACATAGAGTCGATCAAACCGCCCTAGCACGGCACAGTGAAGATAACAAGGGTAGCCTCTCCAGTGGTTCAATCGAAAACGCATGCCCAATCATACCGTAGCACCAATCATACCAGCCAACACATGCCTAGTCACACCGCTGAAGCTAGTCAAATCGACCAAGCCAATGCATGGTGGTCTGACCACCAGCGTCCCAACCAGAGAAGAAAAAATAGCACTTCTGGAAAATTTCAACCACCTTCTAATATGTGGTAAGCCAACACATGGTGATCAGACCGGGGGTCAATTTTCTACAAAGGTCAGATTGCATGTATTTCAACAAATTTACAAAACACATTCATAAACCGCAATACCATGCAGACAAAGGTAAAAACATGATTCACAATGAGTTGCAAAACTCATTTGCAAACTTTAGAATCATGCCTTAAGGATTAGGGACATGGACTCGAACTGTTTGTAAAACACATTCACAAACTTAAGTCACATACTGCAAGAATTATGCATAAAATTCAACTATTTGCAAAGCACGTTTGCAAATACTAGCATCATGCAAAGGAGAGCTAGAGCAAGCATAATAAGCTATCAAAACATGACACACTCAGGCTACTAGTCAAGACTCATGTTAATAGTGTGGTAACCTATACTAGCAATCTAGTCTCTCAACCAAACACCGAGACTGGTAAAAAACTAGAAACATATCCTTGGCCTATGCTACCAAAACCTTTGCCTTGCGCATCATCTTGATGCTTGATGACTGACATGCATCATATTTACATATATTTACCTGTCATTTTACCCTTGTATTTTTGCTTTTCGAGACCATTTATCATCATTTACATACATTTCTAAAATTAATTCCCCAAATAGGACATTTTGTAATTTTCCACAGTATGGTGCGATCGAGGCACATAAATGACAAATTTGGCATTCCAGGACTGCTCCATACAGATGTACACATCGTAACAAACACGTAGGATCAAACCGCAAAGAAAACGGAGCTCTAGAGGTCTAAATCATAAGAAATCAAATGGGGAAATGACTTTATTGCAATTCTTGAAAACCTAGATGGTAAAATTGCAAAATGGCCGAAATCCCCAATCTCCCCTCAAAAACTTTAGCCGCCAGCATATTTCCCGGGAGTTGGCTTGCTTCTTCCCTTGCCCCCTTGCTCTCCTCCCTCATCCTCCAACTCCGGTGTTGGCAAGGCCAGGCCTGCTCGCCAACAACCGCCACCTTCTTCCGCCCCAACCCCTCCCTTGCCGCCTACTACCTCCATCTCGGCCGCTGCTTCTCTGCTCTACCCGCCGGCGCACCACCATGCCTCTTGCTCCACATCCGGCCGCCGACGAGCGTCAAGCCACAGCTTGTTGGCGTGCCACCTCTCTCCACTGCCTTCCACTTCCTTAACCTCCATTGCTTCTATTCTCAGTGCACCACCTCCCTTCTTTGCTCCACCGGTCGTCGCCTCTCTTTTTCCTTTGCCCCCCTTTGCTCTTCCTCCTTTCTACTCCTCTTCCTCCAAATCCATAGCACCACATCCCTCCTCTCCTCCACCATCTCACCGGCTACCTCAACCGCGGCGCCATCTCCCTCCTCTGCATCGCCACCGCGTCACTGCATCGCCTACCTCACCTTTTTCCACAACTCTGATGGCTTCATCAACTCCACCGCGCCGCTGACCCGTGATTCCTCTTTTCCAAGCCTGGCCCTGCTTCCTCTGTTGCTACCATCTACCCCTTGGTTCATGCTCCAATCCTTCTTCCTTTCTCTACTTGCTGTTCTCAATTACTGTTCTACTAAATTACTATTGGTGCTTGTTAATTTCTATTGCACTGTGAATGCTAACTTGTGATATGTGATTTGTGCAATGTTTTGTGATGTTTATGTAAGTTGTTATTTCTGTTGGTAATTGTTTAGCAATTTCAGTATTGATCATTGTAATCTGTGTGGGCATTGAATATAGTGTTAGCTATGTATTGTTCCTAGTCCTTGCTTTGTGGTTATATGTGTTAGATTGATTAGCATCAATATGCTGTTAGGTTAATGTCTATGTGTTTCTATGATCAGTTGTTAGTTTCAGTGTTTGTGTTGCATGAATTAGCTAGCTGATGATCGTCCCTCTCCCTTTGCTATCTCGACTCCCTCTTTGCTTCTAGTCCCCCCTTGTGCTTCTTGACCTCCCTCTTTTCTTCTTTCAGCGGTCGTTCGGTAGTTAAGTCGTGTGTGTGTTCGTCATAATTATTTGTTTGCCCTACCGACATCATCTAGTTAGCCATTGACCATCTTTCCCCTCTCTCTCTCTCTCTGAACTCCCTCCGTGCTTCTTGACTCCCTTGTTCTTTCTTGCGGTCAGTAGCTGTTGATCATCAATCAGTAGTCGTATTCGTTCCTTTAGTCATCATTCTTGTAGTCGTAGTTCGTGCATGTTCGTTTGTGTATCCCTCATCGTGTTGTTCATTCGGACATGCGATGTCAATTTGTACGGTCATTTGTCCTGTCATCCTTTATTCGTTCGTTCATTTAGTTCATTCGTAGTTTTGTCCGTGTGAATTAGAGTTCGTCGATAGTTAGTTCATTCGATCGATTTAGTAGTTGTTTTAGGTTTAATTTTCTCCCCCGTTTCGATTGACCTAGTTTTAGCTGAGCACCGGTAGCCTCAGTCTAGTCCCTACGAAAAACATGACACTTGCTGCCATTTTAGTGTTAACCCGTGCACTTGCGGGTGTGCTATTTTTGCACGATCAATGACGAGCATCTTCACTCCAAATCTGGGTTCTTGACTTGATCAACATATGGAGCCATCCAAAGTCATCCATCACCATGAGATATAACATATTTCATCAACTCATACAAAATATTAGTCTCATAAACCAATTATCATCAATTACTAAAATTTACCATTAACTCATATTGGCGAGTCTAGATTCTTCGTCGGGGCATTATGCCCTGGCCTCGCCGGAACCATCTTATGTGGTACCATTGTCACCACTTGCTTGTGCCACCGTGCCCTTCATGCTGCGTCGGGACCCAACCTCAGAGCCGTGTGTGTGTATGACATGTGGGCATAACTAGCTTTGTCAGCATGGCCCGAGCGTGAGGGAGTTGCTTTTTATTAAAAATTGGTCTATGAAAAATGGAGCTATTGGAAATCCTAACTAAAGGTTGCAGCTAATTGGTAGTTTTCCAATAATTGTAGTTATACAAAATTTACTCTTACCGATTCAATTTCATTTGCACGATTTCACTTAGAGCGCTTCTCCTCAATTCTGAGCCATGCTATCCTCTCTGAGACGCAAACATCTTTGCCGCCAACATTATCTCTGAACATTCCTGTTCAAAGTTGGACCCAGCACTCGTCCAACCCCTACCCAGTTAGGCCGGTTGTGTTTTTTGATGTATTTCGCGTGCCCACCGTTTGCCGCCAGCACCCAACAACCAACCGCCTGGTCGGAAACCAGGGGCACCCCTCCGTGGCACGCGTCGCCCTTCCCCACGCCTTGGCCCCACCTGCCAGCCACCGTCTTCTCCTCCCTCCTCCGCGCTTTACGCCACCGCTCGCCCGCAGCTCACCTACTCCCTCCTTTCACTCTCTCGCGAGCTCGCGCTGACTCCGGCGTACGGTCACGTTGCCAACCGCCCCTGTCAATCGATTGCCAACTCCCGCACCACTGGCCATGCCTTTTCTCCTCCTCTTTATCTCCCCTCCGCCACAGCCGTTATCTCCCCTCTCTCGGTGATCTCACTCCCCAGCACTCCAGAGAAACTCCCACTCTCCTTCTTCGTTTGCTGCAACATCAAGCAACCTCCAGGAGCACCCAATTGAAAGACCATCGCCGCCTGCTCCGTCGCCATCGTTCCCTGTGCTGGCAACCCCCAAAAGGCATTCCTCTCCTCTTCTCCTCCCTTTGTCGATTCCCTTACCCCCGAGCATCTCCACTGCATACTAATGCCGTTGGTAAACTCCTTTGGGCAGGAGGACCCCTGTGGAGCCCCACCGCCGACCAAAGAAGCTTCCTGTGGCCAGCCCTCCCCGAAGCTCCTTAGCCAGCCTAACCATCGCTATTGTGAGCCCCTTACACCCCAGAACGTCAAACCACTCCCTTTGTAGCTCGAGCATCTCCGATGAACCCGTGCGCCGCCGCGAGACCGAGTTCTTTCCCCTGGCCGCCGACCACCACCAGTGACTCCCATTCTCTTCTAAGGCCAAAATGGAACCCCCACACCTAACTCTATCCCCCTGACACCCTCCTTCACCGCCGGAGACCTCCGCCGTGGCCGGAGAGCGAGGGCCTCGCGCCTCTGCCTTTCTGGGGAGAAGGCGCCGGCGAGAGGAGGAAGACGACTACGTGGCTCCATCCCCGCCACTCCTTCCAACCGTTGCCATTTAAAAACAGTCGTCGGATGGGTCGCTACCTCAACTGTCCGATCTACTTAACTCCACTGCATCTCGCCCGCCCGTTCCACTCGCCATCTCGTCCGCTCGTCCTCGCCACGCATCGACCATCTGCTGAGGCGGGACGCGCGCACGCGGGCCTTCAACCGCGCGCGAGATGGGCCGAGACCGCGGCCCGTTTCGGCCGTGCGGGCTGCACAGTGCCAGGCCGCACAGTGCTAGGCCGCACTGTAGCACCCCAGGCCGGCCCGACACTGTTAACAAGCATTTTCCATAATTTCCTATTTTCCAAAAATCCAGAAAACCAAATAAAATCCTAGAAAATCACAGAAAATCCCAAATTATACCATTTTGCTCAGCTTGATGTCCTAAACCCATTTATGAACTCCATTCCACCCAAATCATCTCTGAAAAATTTGAAATCCCCATTTGAATGTTTATGAATTTTATTCCTTTTTCATAAATTTATTTTCTCCTTGCTTGATGAGGCTCAAGCTGGATTTTTAATTGATTTATGTGTTTGCGATAGTGTCGGAGCTCCCGGAGGCTTCAGGGCAGGATCAGAATCCAGGCAACGCGGATTTGGAAGTAGCGGAGATCACCGAGTGCCAAGGCAAGTTGCAAGTCCTTGACCATGTTGAACCCCATGCCGTCTAAACTATGTGTATAAGTTATTTGCATTATGACTATTTGTGAATGACTAGTTGCTTAAACTAAAACTGTTGAGAATGACATGTTACTTAGTTATTTCCCTACCACCGTTAAATGCCATGTCAAATTTTCTGCCATGCCTTTGATAACCCTAGTTATATTTACCTAATGAGATAATTAATCATAGGATATTTACACTACCTGAAAAACTATACAATACTAAGGATGTGGCTGCAAGCCGGTAGATTTAAAATGTTGAAAGTTTAGGGTAGAAGTGTTGTGGGACACCGCGAGTCGGTCTTCGCCCACCACTAAACCCTAGGGCGTAGGCTGCGGCTTGGTGAAAATGTAAGGACTAGAACCTTGCGCCAAGCAAGTGACATATTACCCGCTCAACCACCGGTGTTGACTCGTCAACCTTGGTTTAGTAGCTGCTCAACTTAGGTGAAGCCCTACTTTGAGAGTCGGTGTGGATTACAGATCCGGACTAAGACAACGATAGGTCCCCATAACTCGGGCCTAGCGTTCCGTGGTGGCCAACGGATACCCGAGGGTGTGCGGGTTATTAATCTATCGAGTGGAGTGTATACCAAAGTTCGAGCAGTGAAACGACCTAGTTCCTTAACTCTGTCGCGAGGGTTAAGAATACTTGTGGGTAAAGTTGGGAAACTCTGCAGAGTCAAATAAATGGTATTCGAATACGCCGTGTTCCCGGTTAATGGAACTGTGTCTATGGGTGATTTCCAACCGCAAGGCAAAAGTAGTTTTCAATGGTTTAACTTGAGTAGTTGAATAATGAATTTTATTGGAAACCCCTGTTATCCGTAAGAAGTAGTCTTTGGTTTTGGAACTTCAAAATCATTTACAAATAAAACTACATCCACATACAATAATAAAACAAGTATACTACTTCCTTTGGTAATCCATGCAAGTAGCTAAATTAGGGTTTTCCCTTATAACTTGTTGAGCTGTTGTGCTCACGGCTTGCCGAATAAAATTCAGAGTTCCAGAGTGCTGGTGAAGACTAGTCAAGTGAAGAGCTGCCAGAGGAGCCATTCTTTGACGAAGATCCTTGGTTGTAGGTCTCAATTTGCGCTCGAGTTTCCTGGAAGTTGTTCTGTAATGTAATATTTCGGGCTTGCGTGCCCGCTATTGTAAAACCGGGTCGTTGAACCTTGTGTTGTAATAACAGTCGACTCTTTTGTTGTAAGCATGTTTGCGATGATATTCTCTTGCTCGACGTTCCGTAACTGTTCAGGCTTGGATAGTTGCGGGGTGCCGGGTCCATGGCGCCCCTGGAAACGGGGCGTTACAACGATGATGAGCTCGAGAGAAAAATAACTGAGCTTGTCAGCTTGAAAGAAAGGGAGAACATCTCGACGAGAAGAAAAAAACAGCAGCAGAAAGAGGAGCATCGCCACGAGGACTTATGAGGGTATCTATATCTCCTCTTCACGTAATAAACAAAATAAAGCATTATTGCCTGAAACATGTAGTCTTCAAGTCTGTAGAAAGCGGAATGAGTTTTGGGGGAATCACCACACACCCATTGTGGGGGGGGGTGCCATGAGTATATATAGCCATGTACCGATGAATAGTACAACGTGTAGTACAAGTAGTACAAGTAGTGTAGTACAACAATATGGCTATACAATAACTCTAATACCCGCCCGCAGTCATAGCGGTAGGATCACAGACGCACAGACTGGTCCGAAAATCAGTAAACAACTGGACAGGGAGACCCTTGGTCATGATGTCTGCGAACTGGTGCGCCGAGGGAACATGCAGCACGCGAACCTGTCCCAATGCAACCTTCTCGCGGACGAAGTGGATGTCGATCTTGATGTGCTTCGTGCGACGACGATGGACAGGGTTGGCTGTCATGTAGACAGCACTCACGTTGTCGCAGTAGACAACCGTCGCCAAGGTAACCGAGATGTGGAGCTCCTGAAGAAGCTGCCGTAGCCAACAGCACTCGGCCACGACATGAGCAACAGCACGGTATTCCGCTTCCGCGCTGGAGCGGGAGACCGTGGTCTGGCGTTTGAACGACCAGGACACCAGATTGTCGCCGAGGAAGACGCAGAAGCCGGAGGTGGAGCGGCGCGTGTCGGGGCAGCCCGCCCAGTCGGCATCGGAGTAGGCGATGATCTGGTCGACGGCACCGACTCCGAGAAGAAGACCAGCGGAGAGTGAACCCTTGACGTACCGCAGGATACGCTTGATCAGTGCGAGATGCGGCTCGCGGGGATCATGCATGAACAAGCAGACCTGCTGGATGGCATAGGCTAGATCAGGCCGCGTCAGGGTGAGGTACTGGAGTGCTCCAGCGAGGCTCCGGTACTCGGAAGGGTCGGCGACGGGGGCGCCGTCGGTGGCCGACAGCTTCGTCCGGGCGTCCACCGGCGTCGCAGTCGGGTGACACTCAGACATGCCAGCACGCTGGAGGAGGTCGACAGCGTACTGACACTGCGACAGGAACAGCCCGTCACTGTCGCATGTCACGGAGATCCCGAGGAAGTGGTGCAGGTCACCGAGATCCATCATGGCGAACTCCGAGTGGAGGCGCGCGGTGATGTGCTGGAGCAGTGCTGGTGACGATGCCGTGAGGATGATGTCGTCGACGTATAGGAGCAGGTAGGTGACACTATCTCCATCTTTGTAAACAAAGAGAGACGCATCGGACTTGGACGCAGTGAAGCCGATGCGGTAGATGTACGAGGCGAAGCGCTGGTTCCAAGCCCGGGGAGCCTGCTTGAGCCCGTACAAGGACTTCTGCAGGAGACAGACGTAGTCAGGAACGGTGGGGTCGATGAAGCCTGACGGCTGTTGGCAGTAAATGGTTTCCTCCAGGTGGCCGTGGAGGAAGGCGTTCTTCACATCGAGCTGGTGAATAGGCTAGGCACGCGAGGCAGCGATGCTGAGGACGATGCGGATCGTCGCTGGTTTGACAACCGGGTTGAAAGTCTCATCGTAGTCGACGCCGGCCTGCTGGGAGAAGCCCCGTACGACCCAGCGAGCCTTGTGCCGTGCCAGGGAGCCGTCGGAGTGGAACTTGTGCTTGTATAGCCACTTGCCCGTGATAATATTAGCACTAGGCGGTCGAGGCACGAGGCGCCAGGTGTCGTTGTCGATGAGAGCCTTGTACTCCTCCGCCATCGCAGCACGCCAATTGGGGTCGGCGAGCGCGCTGCGGTAGTTCGCCGGGATCGGCGAGGCCGTCGTGGCGGAGAGGTTGAGGCGGTTAACGGGACGCAGGCTGCCAGTCTGAGATCGCGTCGTGGGGCGCGAAGGCGGTGGCGACGCCGGAGCGGCCACAGCTGCCGGGGGCACCGGGGGCACTGAGGGGGGCGGCGGTAGTCACTGCTGGTAGACAACAGGACGTCCGCCCGCAAGCGGAGTGGCGGCCGGGTGCCCGCCCGCAGGTGGAGCGGCGACCAGGCCTGGGGGCACTGGCGCGGCTGCCGACGGGGCGCCAGCAGTGCCCGGCGGGGCACCGGCCAGCCGGCCGGGTGGGAGCAGGGGACCGGCGTATATGACCGCCGGGTCCGGGAGGTCCAGCTGCTCAACCTCGCCGGAGGAGGAAGCAACCGAAGCAGCACGCGGTCGCTCAACGCCAAGGGGCGGAGCTGCCGTTGGTGAAGAGAGACCCTGCATCAAAAAATCCAGTGAAGACGGCACAGGGGCCGCCGAGGGTGCCGAGGCGAACGGAAACACAGACTCATCGAAGACAACATGACGTGAAACAATGATGCGACGGCTGGACATGTCCAGACAACGATACCCCTTGTGGGAGGAGGGGTAACCGAGGAACACACATGGAGTCGAACGAGGAGAGAGAGTTTGTGAGGTGTCGTGGCACTAAGGTTCAGATAACAGAGGCAGCCGAACACACGGAGGGAGGAATAATCCGGGAGCTTCTGATGCAGGAGCTGGTAGGGGATGCTGTGATGCACGGATGAGGAGGGGCGCCGGTTAAGCACGTATGTGGTGGCGGCCAGGGCTTCAGCCCAATAAGGTGGAGGCATGGACGCAAGTATCAACAGGGTGCGAATAGTGTTGTTGATGGTACGAAGCATGCGCTCAGCCTTGCCGTTTTGTGGCGAGGTATACGGACACGAGAGACGCAAAGTAATGCCGCGACTAGTTAGGAAGGAAGTGGTGGCATTGTTGACAAATTCGGTGCCGTTGTCGGCCTGAAAGCACTTTGGCAGAACGCCGAACTGTGTGTGAGCAAAGGCTACAAAATCGACAATATGACACTGCACATCAGATTTGTGGCGTAATGGAAACGACCAGCAAAAATGAGAATAATCATCAAGCAACACAAGATAATATTTATAGCCTGAAGTGCTAAAAACTGGAGATGTCCAGACATCACCGTGAAGTAAATCAAAAGGAGCAGTGGTGATAGAAGTGGAACTGCTAAAAGGGAGCCACGTGTGCTTGCCGAGCTGACAGGCATGACACAAAGACCGCGGGCTCTTATTACAAGATATGACCGACTTGTTCTGGAGTGTGGCAAGGGCGGAAGGGACGGGGTGACCGAGGCGGTGATGCCACAAGGCAGACGAAGTGGCGAGGTTGCAACTGTAGGGTGGGGACGAAGGAATGGTGTAGAGTTCCCCGCTACTATTGCAGCGAAGAATCACGTGCCCCGTCCGCTGGTCCTTAACAGAAAAACCCAAAGCGTCAAACTCGATAGAACAATTATTGTCACGAGTGAACTGGCGAACAGAAAGCAAATTGCGCACTAGGGCGGGAGCAATGAGGACATTGCTGAGGTGAAAGGTAGTGTCAGCTACCGGCAGGGTGGATGTGCCACGACAGGAGATGGGAATAGTGCTGCCGTTGCCTACAGTGATGAAAGAGTTGGAGTGAGATAGGCGGGAGAGCAGTATACCATCCGATGACGACATGTGAGCGGTGGCACCGGTGTCGAGGACCCAGGGGTTGGCGCCCTGAAGTGCCATCTGGTTCAGGGCGGCGATGAGGCCGGCCTGATCCCAGCCGCCAGCGCCCTGCTGCGGTGCGGCAGGCAGCGAGGCCGTCGCGTCGGAGAACTGGGTGGGCGCGAAGGCGGTGTGCGCCTGCGGGTACGCGCCCAGGATGCCGGGCTGCTGAGGACGCCACGGCTGCTGCGGTGCGCCCTGCGGGGGTCGCCACTGCTGCTGCTGTGCGCCCCACGGAGTGAAGCACACCCACCGCGGCCGCCGCCTTTCTTCCGGTTGCGGCTGCCCTGGCCGTTACCGCCGCCGCCTTGGCGGCCGCCCTGGTCGCTGCTACCAGAGCCGCCGCCGCCACCGGCGCCCTGGCCGTAGCCGGCAGCGTGGCACGCTGCCCCGCAAGGAGAGGAGCCGGCGTGGAGCGCAGTCTCGGTAACGACCTTGCCTTCGTTGGCGAGACGGAGTTCCTTCAGGACCAGCTTCTCGCGGGCGGTGGTGAAATTGGGTAGCGGATCGGAGTCGGCGATGTTGTCGGCGGTGCTAGAGAAGCGAGGGTTGAGGCCGCGCAACAGGTTGAGAACGAGCTGCGAGTCGAGGACGGCGTGGCCAACATCACGCAGCGCGTCGGCGGTGGCCTTCATCTTCTGGCAGTACTCATCAATGGAGAGATCACCCTGGGTCATGGAGTGGAACTCGTGACCGAGGAAGACGGCGCGGGAAGCCTTGTTCGCCTGAAAGAGGGCTTCGATGGCGACCCAGAGCTGGCGGGCAGTCTGGTCAGGCGCGAGGGCGAGGCCAAGGACGTCGTCCTCCACGGAGCCGAGCAGCCAACTGTGGACGCAGGAGTCGGCGATCGCCCACTGGGGATCCTGCGAGCGTGCCGCGGCGGTGCCATCGACGTGCGAGCGAAGCCCGAACTTGCCGCACAGGGAGAGGAAGAACGGGGACCAGCGGTTGAAGTTGGGACGCTTCAACTCAAGGGTCACCGGGACGTGCGACTTGACGGCGATCGTCACGTAGGGAGCAACGAAGATAGGCGGCGCGGCGTCGGATCCGGAGGGAGGCAGGGTGCCCGTGCCGGCGGAGGCCATAGTGCCGCTCGATGCCGTGGAGGCCGTCGACATGGGGCTAGGAGGTTGGGGAGGAGATCGGCGCGGCCGGGGGCGGCGCAGGGGAGGCGCTCGGCGTGGCCGGGGGCAGCGGAGGGAGGAGGAAGCGCCGCTGTAGAGGAGGCGGCGGCTAGGGTTTGGTGGGTGGAGGCGAGGGGACCTAGGCTCGGACTCGCTCTGATACCATGTAGAAAGCGGAATGAGTTTTGGGGGAATCACCACACACCCATTGTGGGGGGGGGGGGTGCCATGAGTATATATAGCCATGTACCGATGAATAGTACAACGTGTAGTACAAGTAGTGTAGTACAACAATATGGCTATACAATAACTCTAATAAAGTCAGACATTTATATATCGAGCAGTATAACCAAATGATCTATAAGGAAGACAAAGTGCTCCAAGAACTTACGAAATCATATAGTGAACTGCTCAAAGGGAAAGAAGAGCTCAAGGCGAATCTTCGAAAGGAGGAAAAGAACTCTCCATGAATCTCGAGGAAGATAAATGAAAACTCAAAATGGATCTCGAAAGTGGAGGAAAAAAGCTCAATAGAATGAAGGCCTTGCAACGGTTTACCGTAAGTTCCGTCAGTGGACCGAGCATCAAGCTTCAGAATCCTCTGGCAGAGTTAACTTCACCGACTACAGTCCTTCAGTGGTAGATGGTGCTATCAAAGGCATAAGTTGTCTTGGAAGCGGTGGCTATGGCAATTTGTATAAGGCAGATATTCAGGGGGCAACTGTTGCTATAAACATTCTCAACGCGGGAAGTCGGCAAGGAAAGCGGGAGTTTATGAATAATATGAAACAAAAGCCATTATGCTTTCCTTTATAAAAGCTTGGCCCATAGGTCTTTGGTATAAGAAAAGTACTATCAATCAAATATATCGTCTTAAGTCCATTTAAGTATCGCAGAAACTAACACCAACAGCTCTCAGCTACTTCCTAGTCTCAGAAATGCAACCTTGAGCATTACAATTATATGACCACAGCATATTTGAATAAGAAATTAAAAAAAAGTCTAAGATCGTATGAAAGCATTTTTTTTACAACGAGTCAATGATATTATTTCTCATCTGACCATCAAAAATATTTCATGTAGAATATTATTGTTCCAAGATGCAAAAGTTTGAGACGCTTTCTAAAGTGACAAAATTTTGTGACCATAGGGAGTAGAATACATTTCCTGCAGCAATAGCCGTGAAAATTGATATCAGTACTGTAAGAGTATAACTTGACAATATTAATGAAACTAGCGAATTGTTTACCGGGCGGTAACCAAATTTCTCGTTTCGCCCGGTTAGTTAGCGCAAACCCCCCACCCCACCCCACCCCACCCCCACCCCACCCCCGCAGCACACAGAAATCCTGATTTTTGGTCCGGGGCCCACATTTTGTGTTTCAGATTCGAAGGTTCGCTAAATTAATTCTTTCCTAGAATTAATGCTCCTTTGGTTTGTGCGTAGACGTGCGTTTAGACTTGCCTTGGGACGGAGGGATTAGGGCAAGTACAAGGGTTAAGCCCGACACAAACTTCTAAATACTCCACATCATCAAGAGACAACACTAATGCAGGCAAGTACAAGGGTTGAGCCCGACACAAGCTCCTAAGCACTCCACATCATCAAGAAACAACACTTCTCAGGAGCTCTTCCGCCTCGTTCAGCGGTAAGAGTCGATGTCTCACGAGGAGACGGTGTTTCTCTCTCCTTTATTCCTCTCTCATCCACATCAGCAAAGTTGCCTAGTTGGCACTCCTATGAGCCAGCTATTAATTGCCTTTGTATGCGATCTCATCCTGGTAATTCTGAAATGTAGTGGTGGCCACGGCCCATCTTGGATCTTACAATCCTCCCCACCCGTGCGCGTGTGCGAGCCCTCTTAATTATCCAACCGGAGGCACCGGCGCTCGGGCGGAGTGAGGCGGCGTTAGCCGAGCTGGCCGTCGCTGGTGTGCGCGGAGGGGTTTTTTTTTTTTTTTGAAGAATGTGCGCGGAGGGTTGGCACTAGGCCCAGCGGACGAGCGGATAGCCGCTCGCGCATAGGCTCGCCTCGTCCGCGGCAGGGGGGGGTGAGACGGGCTGTTTCTGATGGACCGCCATGGATTGAGGACGCAGGCTGCTTCGTATCGTTCGTTTTGCAATTATTTATTTATTTATATATAACTGGTTCCTCCGTTCCCATCTAGGAAAATATGCTTGAATGAAAACCATCTCAAAATACGCTTGCATGAAAACCATCTCAATGCTTGAACTGTCCTTGATTTGTCGCAACAAAGAGTATTGGCTAAATGGATTTTTTTAACAATGCACCACTTTTAATATGGACCGTCAGTTTCCTTTGATCTAATAGATGTGATTGAGGCCCCGCTCGTTTCAGCGATAGCTTCTGACTTCTGTTTTTAATTCACTATTTTTTAATTTCGTCTTTTTCTGGTTTGTTGGCTTTTATTTGGGCTTTTTTTGTTTTTTTCTTTTTTCCCGTATTCCTTCGTATTGTTTGTGATAGATTAATCTGTTTTTTCTATTTTTATTTTTTTAAATTTAATTACACCAAATAATCTAACTCAGTTACAATGAAAAATAAGTCAGCTACAATGAAAAAAGTCACAATCTATCGCCAAACTCAACACCCCCTCAATCGGGTGACCTATTAACTATTAGGAGTCGTAGGTCACATGTTACCTTATAAATGTTAGTTTAGCATTAATTAGAAACAATCAAATGGAAAGAAACGCTTAATGGAAAGGATTCATTAGAGTTGGATACCGAACATTAAAGTGTTCTCATGAATTAATTCATGCATGGGATGCATTCAGCATAATTAAGCGTATGTTTCAAAACAAATCTAGCATAAACTTCACATGATCTTTTTTTTTCCTGAAATTCTCATCTTACTTTTGGGATCTGAAACTCCGTTGTCATTTTTCTGTATCTCTTCAGTTCATATTATTTGTGATTCGAATAAAATGTTGTAGTGTTATATTTTATTAAATTTGAATTAAAATATTACAAGATTGAAACTGTAACTCCAAATTACATGCAAAATTTGAAGGGCCACATGCATAAGAATTTGAACGATGGTTGTGGGCTCCGTAATTAGCATATTTTATGCTTTGTATGATGAGGTGAGTTATTAATTAACATGCCGAATTTAGATGGTCTTAGCAGGTCACGCATGCATAATCCTACTAAAATAGGCTTTCATCGACGGATGGCTGTGATTTAATACGTCTCTTACCCTGAACGTAGATAATTAAGATGGAGGTCTTGGGGTACCATAACAAAAGAGCTCTGCCTAAATACCTTGCTTTCAAAGGCGACGACGGAAGTACCTCAGCGCGCGGGTCATCGGGAATCATGTATATGGAGAGTTCTCTCAGGGCATCTTCCATAGAATTATTTTTGCTCTCTCTTAACTATATTAAATAGATAAAATTATATATAAAAGAAAGAGAAGGTGAAGATATATAATATGTTATCTCTTGTATGCTCATAAATCAATACAAATAGTAATAAAATATAAGATAGGAAATTATAATGAAAATAATATAAAATAGTTAAAAAAATAATTTAGTGTTGGAAAAATTATCTTTAGTGCTAGGTGAGATTCTTTAGTGAAAGGTGAGGTGAAAATCTTCGAGCCCAATCTTCAGAGACAGACGATGACATCCCCATGTCGTCTGATATCGGGGATCTAACTGCGATGCACACCACTTTAACCAATGCTGATGGAGGCGACACCACCTGCAAAAATGCTGACACTATTCAAGGCGATCAGAATTGACAACCACATTGCGCTTCAGAACCAGGGCAACAAGAATTTGTGCAAGAGGTTAACCACTGAAGGGAAGGCAAACTGCCTCAATGCTGCCGTTAAAACCATCCCGGCAGATGCAAGACTGCGCTTGGAGGAGAGCGTTCTCTCTCGAGAGATTTATGATGTTAACTTCGACCTCTCAAAAGCTAAGATTTATGGCATGAAGGTTCTCACCATGACTACTGCATGTTCTATCAATGATAGCATTTCAACCAACACAGCCAGATTAACCGTGAAATAAGACAAGGGCCTGGGATTCCAGCGCTACAATGAAGCTAGGTGTTGAAACCGAGATCAATACTGGGGTTCCATTCATAGTAGATGGAAAAGTTAAAGTCACATTTGAGTTCAGCGGATCATACATCTGGGGATCATCCATTCAGAAAACAACAGAGCAAGAGATTATCTACAAGGTTACTGTGCCTCCAAAGAGTAAAATGACAGTGAGCGTGCTCGCAACACAAGGTACCTGTTAAGTTCCCTTCGCATACAAGCAGGACGATGCTCTCTATACACTAGACTAGAGAAGAAGTTACGATTTGAAGGATGGCCTCTACACCAGTATCAATTGATAGTAGTGGAGTCGGGCCGGGCCTTTGCGTGCCAGCTCGAGACCCGGCTGGCCCGGTACGGCCCAAGCTCGATACGGACACGCTACGTAGCAACGGCCGGCAAGTCTCAACGACAACAAGTAGAGGGTAGGCCGGGTGCAGGACTGCAGGGGCAAATCAAAGCTAAACAGAAGAGTACATGAATCTTTGCTCACGCATCGTGCCAATCCTGTAAAGATGCCAAATTTTCAAGAAACAACCGCTCAACAAGTGAGCGTGGGCAGCGGCCTGCAGCCTGCGCACCTGGAAATCGCCCCCAGGCTGCAGCTGAGGAGCAGGTCGATCTTGACGCCCTCGGCCTCCTCGAGTTGGCGCAGCGTGTCGTAGACCTTGTCCAGCTCGCCGCACCCCTCCACCGCGATCTGTGCAGGACGCCCAGCGAGGCATTACGTCGAGCACGTGGCCGGCAGGCCATGGAAACCACAGAACCATGGACAGGGCAGCCGGCGCTAGCAATGCAAGCGCACACGGAGAAAAGGAGAGCATCGGAGCTTCCCCTGCTTGCTCACCTTCATGGCGTGCGGGATGCGCGGGCGGATTGGAAGAAGGAAGCGGGAGAGCAGCGAGCTCCGGAAGGAAGCTGCCGCCGGGAGGGGCAGAGGACTCCTTTGATCCTTTCACACTAGTACACTGCAAGTCTAAGAGCAACTCCAGCAGAGCACCAAAAATTAAGAGGTCCTCAAATTCACCCCTCAAACCCTCATTCCTGAGGACCCTGGAGGAGGCCCCTACTTTTGAGGGCCTGAGTAGAGACCCTGCTGGACCTGTGTTTTTATCCTCAGCTCTCAAATTTTGGTTTAGGATGATGAGTGTATCCCACATGGCAGTGTCTATTAGGATGAATTTGAGGGCTCTGATTTGAAAGCTGCTGCTGGAGTAGATGCAAAAAAAATCAAGCCCTAAAAAATAAGAAGAGCTTTCAAATCAAAAATAGAGATTCTGATTTGAGGACTCCTGCTGGAGTTGCTCTAACAATTGTTTCTCTTTGCTGGCTGGCTGCTCTCTGTTTCTTCGCTGTGTGCCAGTGGCTGCCTGCCAGTCTGTGTCGTGTTATTGGGTGTTGGAATCTGGGGCCATGTGGTGGTGGTCTGGTGGACCTCACCTGGTGGTGTGGATGTGGAGTGTGGACGCACGAGGCATGGACGTGTCACATGCCGCATGCCATTCGTTGAGCACTTACAGTTGAGGCATGATCTGTTATTAAAAATTTTGAATTTTAGGTTATTCATGATAGAGATTGTGGAAAGAAATACTCGTTTATGATTTTAATTGGTACAGATATTAGGCTTTTAATATGTACTTTAATTAATTTGTAGACCTTGTCTTGAGAAAACACTATGTTCGAAAGCTAGGTTCTATAGCAAAAGCCAAAAACCGCTTTTAAAAGCCGCAAAGAACTAGCCAGTCTATAGCTATATTGTACTTTCTCTGTTCAAATTTATAAAACGTACTTTCTCTTATCACATAGATCAAAAAGATAATGAAATGGCTATATTATTATCTCTAAGCACTATATTTAATGTATGCATGTAGAGAATAGTATATAAAGTTGTATATTTATTAGGAGTATAAAGGGAACATCACACTAATTTTATATTGGAACATAAAATACATCCTATATTTATAGACAAGATCATTTAAAAATACATCTTATAAACATGGACGGAGGGAGTATTGTACTCGGTATACTGCATTGGGACGAGATGGGATCAAGTTGCATGTTAGGGAACTGAGGGGTCATTGTCTCTGCCTCGATCAATCGACATGATTGTGCTTAGAGGAATAGATTTAGGCAACGATCAAAAGGAGGTGCAGACAACGGTCGGATCGAGGAGCGAACAATGTTCAGGAGGGAATCACACAATGAACTTCTTGATCGCTATAAAATCCACTCTCCTCATTTCTTCACCATCCATCCACTCTCCTCATTTTTTTCACAACCGAAACACTAACTCTAATATTCTCTCATCTCTTTGCTCTCCTCATTTATTCATTATGCTACCAGGAAGTCGGAGCACTAAGGAGCTCCCGAGTGGTGTCCACCGTCTCTTCAAAAGTAATGTTCAGCACGATAAGAAGAATAATTGAAGAAAGAAGATCATCCCTAACGTCTAGGATAGTGGAGGCAAACACATGCGCCAAGAACTGAGAATTAGCTAAAAAGCGGCATAAACATCAATTGGAGAATTCTGAGATCGTGTAGGTGTATGCTGACCTCGAACGCTTGAACAATCTGGACATTGATAAGTAGATAGTATATACACATGTTGTTATGGTTAGTATGTACGCATGTTGTTATTGTACTTTTTTCTTACTCGGGAAACCCCACTTTGGGGCGTAAGGTTTTTAATGAGTCAGTAATATTGTATCTTTAAAATATCAAAAAAATTCCACTTTTCTCCAGAAATATTTATGTGCCCATATTTTTATGCAACTAATTCAATTTAACTAGTTTTTAACGAGACGGGTACGAGAGAAATGAAGATGGCAGCCGTCACCACTATCGTTGCTGTCGCCTTCGTCATCAATAGTTACTTAGAGCTAGGCTTAGGCCAGTACGGCACGAACGTCGACACAGTGGGTTTTGGGCTGTGCCTGGATCTAACCGGAGGCGAGACGGGTCAGCACGGCGAGGTGATTGGGCCAAGCCAACATGGCACGGCACAACCCAAAGCACGGTAGGCCCGTGCCGGCATGGCACGATACGGCCCAATGTCCACCTCTAGATTCAATCTCGAGTACAAGACCAAAGAAGAGAAAATCAAATGAAAATGCATGCATGCATAGTCTAGCTACCAAGCTACTCTAAATAAAGGTCGGGTTCTTTTGGGCTTAAAATTGATTTATGTTTGTACTATCTACAGTAACTAGCTTTTAAACGGTGCATTTTTTAAGACGGGGTCAATAGAAAAATTATAGTAAAAAGTGTACTGAGTTTAGCTGTACCGGTCAAAATCGCATGCGACTATTTTGCTCTGTGTACTTCCTCTCGTGAACAGTCAGAATTCAAATATTTAAGCCATAAGCCGTCAGCCCAAAAGAATCCATCCAAAGACGTCCTCCTCGATCGTAGTGGCCCGGTCGGCCGGATTCATTAGTATGCCTGCTTGGTAGGCATGAAATCACTAATAGAGTTGCCGAGCTCCAGTTGCATCTCCTATACATGGCTTGTGGTTGTGTACTATTTCGTATCATTAATGCTCCTCCCTACGTATATATGGAGTTTCTGATGACATATTTATACGAGGGTTTTTACTATTCTTGAAAAGTTTATATTGTTGGACCGAAATGGCGACAGAGGGGGGGTGAATGTCGACTTCCAATAATCACCCCAAAGCATTCTCACCAACGCTAATACTTCTTGGCAGAGCAGACCAGCAAAACAAAACAAAAAGAGATCCTGGAGGGCAGAGAAAGACTTATGACAAGAAGCACCAAAACAGGAAACCGAAAATACAACAGTCTTTCAAGAAACTTGGGAAATTAGAGGATTGGCCTCCAACCTTTTGACTCAGAGCTTCATAACAGTAAACCCAATAACATGAGGAGCCTGGGAATCAAGAGAATTCAACTATGACTGAGAGACCATGTGGAGGTCACCCCATGGTTGTGATGAGTAATTGACTCTTGATCTAGGAAGATTGAGTTTAGTTTTTGAGGTTTGTGCTAGATCTGCAATGTCGTAGCCCTGGCGAAGTGTTCTGCAGCTAATACGACCACGTTGGCCATGGTCGATTGCCCACTGGACCTTTTACGACCATGTTTTCCTTGGTCGGAACCGGGTAGAGGCATTGAACGAGTGGTCGGAAGACTTTTACGACCACGTTGGTTGTGGTCGAAAGTTGTGCGCACTGTTTACGTCCACTTTGGGCGTGGTCAAAGGTCACCCGAGGGGTCTACGACCACTCTGGCCATGGTCGAAGGGCACCAGAAGGCAGTACGACCATGTTGGCTGTGGTCGAAGGCCAGCACGACCACGTTGGCCGTGGTCGAAGGCCAGTACGACCACGTTGGTCGTGGGCGAAGCAGGTTACGACCACGTTTGACCATGATCGTAGGTCACCAGGGAAGTTTACGACTGGTTTTGCCATAGTCGGAAGGCTATTCGACCATGTTGGCTGTGGTCAAAGCCTGCTACGACCACATTGCTCGCGGTCTTGGTCGTTTACTGCATAGTCGTACCTTGACCATGGTCGAAATGACCCGTACGACCATGTTGCCAGCGGTTGGAACCCAGCCGGGATGTCTACGACCACGTTATGCAGTATAGGGAGCCAGCCAAGTCGTTTACGACCACGATTGGGCATGGTCGAAAGCCATGCGCAGTGTTACGACTACATTCAGGGCGAATATGACCACTTTGGCTGTGGTCGAAGCCTGGTATGACCTTGTTGGCCGAAGTCTGAAGTCGTAAGTCGAATCTACGATTGTTGTGGTCGGAAATCGGCGCTCAGGCGTACGACCACGTTGAGTAGTCGGCACTCTACGACTACGTTATTGAGAACAGCGGTCGGAAGTCGATGCTTCGACCGCTGTGGTCGGAGGTCGGCACTCGAGCTTGCGACCACGTGGGAAGTCGGCGGACTCCGACCACGTTGTGAAGCGGTCGTAGGCGGTTGGTTGTGCTCGAGAGACTTGAACGTAGTCGTAGACTCATTGTATCTGGTCGTATGTCGTGTGCATTCATTGTTCTATAGTTTCGACTGGTCGTAGGTGGTATACGACTTGGTAAGAGTATGATTTGAGTTTTGATTTCTGGCTCAAGTGGTTGGATACTATTGTGAGCGGTGCTATGTAATGGATTGCTTGTCTGTGATGTTTGCAGGACCTTGAGACTAGTCGTGGCGAGGCATGGAGGGCCGAGACTAGGCACGGGCGGTGCTGAGGTCAAGAGCGGCCAGGAGGTGCTGAAGACGACGAGGTCTGCGAGGTGGTTGCAAGACTTGAGAGGCAAGGCAGAGGAAGCTTCCAGGAAGGCAGTGGGATGGCATTTTGGAGAAATGCGGAAAGCTGCAAAGGGAAGCTGTGTCTCTGCGAAAGCACTGGAGTGGTTGGCGCTAACGGGTAAAGCACTGGAGCTCGTTCTCGCTGTTGGGTAAAAGAGAGTGGTAAAACCCGGTGTTTGTTGGGGTTAACGGGTTCTCCCCTGGAAGCTTGAGGCTATAAATAGAGAGGTAGAGCTCGGGTGATAGGTGAGGTTGTTCCCGAGTCACTCTGAATTTCTCGTCTCTATTTGTGTGAGTTGTCTTTGGGTAGAGCACGGTTGCTCTTGTACCTCCGATGGAGTGGCTGTAGAAACCTCCATGATCAATCATTCATCTCTCTTCCTCTAGTTAATTTCTATTGTCATGAGATGTTGTGATTGTTTTGTTTGCAATCTGTTTTGAGAGCTTGTTCTTCATGCTTTCCTTTCCTCTCCTCTCTTCTTCATGAGTCTGCATTCGTTTTTGTGTGCTTCGATTAGCTCAGAACTGGGAATCTGTCTCAAGGCCACTTGGCCAGTTCATTCCCGAGAGCAGGAGTCGAATCAGAGAAGTTCTATTTTCTGAAGGTCATGCGCCTCAAGTCCTCTGTTTCGAGTTCGTCCTTGTCTCTCTAGCCGACCATAGCTAAGACTTTGGATTTTCTTGGTAATCTCTCTTCGAGGGGTTGGATTCTTTCAGTACCTCAAATTTGAGGATCAAAAGACCAGAGAGTCTTAGTTACTCGGAAATCTGGCAAACGAGTCCTTCTCTGTTCTGGTTTCATCCGTGCAGTTTTCTCTGTTTGATTTCTTTTGTCGGCTCGGGCAAGTGTTCGACCACGTGGTGTTCGACCATCAGTTGGCTTACGACCACGTGTGTTCGACCAGAGAAGTCAGTTCTTTCGAACGATTTGTTGTGTGGGTACTTGGGGAGTTTTGAAGGCACCATTCACCCCCCCTCTGTTGCCATTTCGGTCCTACAATGACACAAGAAATTCAGAATATGGGGCAAAACCTGAAAATTACTGGCAGCAGCTACAAAAACTTAAATTCCCACTCAATCCTTGAATCTTTGGCCGCGAAACTTTGAGGATAGCTACTTAATAGCCATAGGAATCTGCATGCCAAGTTTCGTCGTTTTTCATGAAGGGAATTAAGAACAGCCCCAAACTTTAGGAAAGCCAAAAATCTGAACAACTACAGAGAGAAGCTCACACAAATCCAAATTACTCCATGGGCTCAAGTCCTTTGCTAATGAGATTTTGCAGATATGTTAGCAATAGCAAGAGGACTCTACAAGCCAAATTTCAAGCCATCTTGCAAAGAGAATCAAGTTCTCCAACAAAAGCCTAGAAAATTTGGCAAACAACAGAAGGAGAGCTAAAAACCAAATTTCTCAATCATCTCTCAATCTTTGCTCATGAAATTTTACAAGAAGGTTAGCAATACTCTCAGGGCAACCCAGCAAAAATTTCAGGCCATTTCCTCAAGGGAATCAAGAAGTTCAACCAAACCCTAGAAATAAAAAAAATGAACAGAGGAGGCTCAACACTGAAATCTGAGATTAAAACTTGGTTTGCTCTTGGAGTTAACTAGCCAAATGGCTTTTGAGCATCACCCATGTCATAGCAACCCATTTTGACACTCTCCAGCAACCAGCAACAAGAGATTCAAAAACTCACAAATCACCAGAAATGAACATCGAAGAAAATAAGCAACAGAGAGCTAGAGACTCAATTAAATTCAACCAAAGCCATCTCATATTGATATAGAGGAAGAGAGATACATGATTGTTACAAGAGGAAAGATTACAGGCTCTCAACTCATCTTCTCCCACTCTCACACACTCAAGAACACTCAACCATACATGCTTGGAGTGGATGAACACAACGTACAGACACTGGACACAGAGGGAGCACACTCTGCCTCCACCAACAAACCTCACCAACTAAAGCCTAAAGCCAAAAACCATCTCTAAAGACTCTTTTGACTAAAGGAAACCCTAAAATCCTTTCAAGTGCTCAAGAGGGCATGCAGCCCCTCCATCCTATTTATAGCCCACGGCTAACGGGTCTCCACCCCGTTACGCCCGCTAAGTCCAACGGAGCCCGCTCCCGCTTGTGCAGCCACGCGAATTTCCCAATTCGCCCCTCGTGCACCTTCCGGGAAGCTTCCGCGCTCCTTGCCTCGCACGCCTCGCAACCACCTCGAGTCCACGTCGTCTTTGACACATCCTGACCGTTCTGACCTCAGCGCCACCTGCGCCTAGTCCGGTCCACCGTGTCTCGCCACGACTCCGCTCGACATCCTGCAGCCACACAGACAAGAAAACACGTCAAATAGCACCGCTCGATACATGAAAGCGTAAATAGCATGAGCACATCATACTTACTCATGACGAAGTCAAAACCTGTCGAAACATCGGAATAAGCATCCTAATCCATACGACCAAGTTTGACCAAGTCCGACCGAGCCTGTTGCGCCACGCAACGTCTAGGTCCGAACCACCCAAACCAAACTCGACTTACCCAAACTAATGTCAATTACTCATCACTCACATGTGGACACCTCCACATGGTCCATCATATATAAATTAGTATATATAAATTCTTGATACCTTACCTTCCAAGGATGATAAAACAACAAGTGTATTGTGATGAGAATGAATAACAATAAGTCCACGATACCCGATAACTTGTTGCCAAATCTATATGCCATCAGCCTTCTTCCAGATAGTCTCCACTTGAAACGGTCCAAGTTCAATAGCACATCACATGTATACACTTGCTTCATCATGATTCTTACCTTTCTCCTGTGCTTTTTTACTTAAGATGCAGCCTCATTCGGACTTACACGACTCTCTATGGCCTCGGCCTTCTCCCCTAGTCTCGGTCTTGCTGTGATCGCCAATAATCACCGATCGTCCTGCACATCAAAGAACAAATAATCGTCCCAAGCACAAGTGACATGCACTTAATTCTCATTAGCACAAAATAGTGAAGAGCCGAGAGAAACCAAGAATTCCTCAAAACACCTCAAGAAGGTAAGGGAATCAAATAAGAACACAAGGGGAATAAGATAAACAAGTTTGATCTTCCATTATCACGAAGAGATGAAGAATTACAGCCACTCCACACCTTGGAGGACAGTACTTTCAAAAGAGCACACACAAAAGCTTCTAATACAAAGAAACCTAACCCTACATCCCTCTCATCTAGCACAAAGATCTTTTTTTCTCTCAACACACACAATCGCTTATATAGTGGAGGTTCCTCACCTCATACCAAACCCTAACAACCAGCCCATATTTACTGGATAAAACCATTTATAAATGGGAAAACCCGGCAACCCACACACAAATAGGTTTTACACTCACACACTTGCATGCTTTTGAAAACACGACTTTCATATGATTCTAATAGCCCGATAAGATACTTCATTCATCAAGATATGACCTAATCCATCTTAGGCCACCGTTGTGATTTTGTAAACTACCACTTCATCTAGTATTGGACAATTTACGCAATTACCATTCACTAGCACTCACGATTCTACTCCTCGAAGCAAACCCTAATACAAAGTTCGTGATGCCTAATGATTTGCCACCAAGCTTATATGCCTCTGACCTCCTTCCAAATCATCTCCACTTGAAATGACCCAAGTCCAATAGCACATCACATGCATACACTTGCCTCATCATGATCCATGTCTTTTTCTCATGCTTCTCCATTTGAGATATAGCCTCACTCGGACTTACGTGACCCTCCATAGTCTGGGGCTCCTTACCTAACCTTAGTCTTGCCATTGACCACCAATAATCACTAAGCACCCTGCACATCAAAGAACAAGCAATCATCCCGAGCATAAGTGACATGCACTTGACTCTCATTAGCAAACACCGCATGACACTCTCGGCTATGATTAACACAATACATGGACTCCCGTCATGACTAACACTTGTATGAACTCTACCCTACAAGGACTCCCAAAAAGCTCCTAGAGCAACAATATAACCGAGACACAACTCAGCTCACTCAACTCAGCAAAGGATGGTCTGACCACCAACCAACGACCGATCAAGCTGCCCCAGTTAGCACTAGTCAAACCCCAGTAACAAGAGAGCTAGTCTGACCACAGCAACTATACCGGTCAGACCGCTCGACATACTTTCAGTCAGACTGCCATCATTTGGCCGGTCGTATCGTCTCAAAACATTGGCACAACCAAACAACGACCTCTCTAGAAAAAATGTACCACTATTTATGGGCTAGTACAACCGCTTCCCGAGTGGACCGCCGCACACGATCGTTAAGACCGCAGATCACCTGATAGCAAAATTAAAGAATACAAATAATATAAAATTAAATTCAAACTTTGACAATAAAACATAAATAAAATTAAATACTCATTATATAATATGAAGTGACCAGCATATGGTCTCTAAATTCTCCCATCCGATTAACTTCTCTGCCCTACGTGCATGCATAGTTTGTGATGTGCAATATGGAAAGTAGTGGTTTCCACGGCGACAGGTGGAGGTGGTGTGGAGCCCGGGAACTTTTTTTTTGTTCTTGCCGCTTCCGCCGCGCTGTGACCAAGCAGCAAAATTGCATCCAGGAAAAATATCTTCCTAAGAACAGAAAAAGGCAGTAAACAGATATAACATGTGTATTCTTGATCTAGCGAGTTGATGAATTGCTTTTGGAATCACGAAGCCAAGATATATCAGTTCCATCCATCGATACTTTATCCACCTATGCACTTGCATGAGCTAATTAATATTGAAATATGTGTACATATACTTTTCTACACTCACCTCCTCCAATAGGTAAAAAAGTCCACCTTCTACCATGACCATGGTCAATGCTCAGTAAGAAAAAAAAACCCCACCACCCCCCACTTCCGGCAACTTTCGTCCACTCCACGGCTTGCCTCCCAACTCCCGTGACTCTCTTCACTATCCCTCTTACGCATGTTCGTCTATTGCAATAAATCGCTCACAAATGCAGTAAAATAGCTCTAATTCGCTGGTACTCCGATGTTTACGTCGTCAATACATATTCAATATCTTTTTTTTTTGGGTAAAACTCGTCACGGGAAACACAACAATTTAAATGCATTACAAATATAACTGAACTAACAGATGTTGCTATTTAAAGCTTACAAATCATATGCTCTGCATTACAATACGAGTTGATGGCCTCAATGCACGGCCGGACTGCGATCGCGTGGCGCGCGGCGTCAGCAGCGAGAACGCACGACCAAGCAAGCTCGTGGTAGCCACCAGCTAGCTACCATATGCGCTGCCCTCGTTTTCCTCCACAACACGGACCGTAGCTAATCCGATCGCTCGCTCACGGCGATCTTAAACCAAGCAACACATCCTTAATTTTCGATGCAGAAAACGTATGCTCGCTCACGGCTCGGCGGCTTCGGTATTTCCCGTCTGTTACTGTGAGGGGGGAAGAAAGAATGATGATAAGTGCTCACTCTTAGTTAGGTTTTTTTATGCTTATGACTTTTGATTTATACTATAAAAAACTAGCCTTTAAATTGTGTGTTTTTTAAAGTTGGAATTCACAAGTCAATTGTAATAGATACTGTACCAAATTTATTTATATCAGTCAAAATCACATGTAAGTATTTCTCTCTCTGTATTCTTTCTTGTGAACATTTAGAATTCAAAAATTAAATCAAAAGCTATGGTCCAAAAGAACCCATCTAATGTGTGGTCTTTTGGGGTTTATGTAACTAGTACTGGGCAATGATCTACAGTCTAATAATGGGGGCATATTAGTCCCCCAATTGCAATTTGATTGATTCTTTCGAAGCTCATGCATTTGTCTCTTTGAAAGGAAATGTAGAAGCCTCCCAATAACATGCCAGTGGGGATGAATAATGACCAACAGACACTCGACATTTTGCGTTGGTAGTTTTGCCCATCCTTCAGTGCAGTGTAGGTTTTCCCCCCTAACTAGCCGAATTGCCCTCGAAATTGTGGAGCTAGATACTTATAATACATATGTTTTATATTTGAAAATAGATCTACTTGTATGTGTTATAAAACTCTAGTGCCTATTATGGAAAGAGAAGCATTTATACGTACCAATCTACACTGAAATAATCCTTTTGATCCGATTAATAGGGGAATTTTAGCTCTGCCCTAGGAATATCCAGTTATGTGAAAGGGATGTGCTCCATTGCTTTTAATAAAAAGTGAAATGCACCACACTTGAAACTGTGCAGACCTACTAGCTACCCGATGGTTTTCCATACAGGCAAGATGGTGTTCAAAGAAATACAGAGGCAGAGAGAGCCGCCCAAGCTCGATACCAGGCTACCAGCAACGTAAGGCTGGACGGAGATGTTGTGCAACAAGGTGCGATACTGGGCAAGGAACTGATCGATCATGAGAGTGAAGAAAACCGTTGGCAGATCCTGGCTGGAGTATGGGCAGATTTGCTTGTACGCATTGCTCCCGGTTGGAATGCTGCAGCACACAAGAAGCGCCTCGAGTCTGGAGGGGAGTTCATAACCCATATCTGGGCATTGCTATGGCATTGTGGAATCAACGAGAGCAGCTTCTGGCCTGGAGGTGATGCATCTGAAAACAGTTCTCCTGGAGCACCTCAGAACAATGATGCTGAAGCGAATAGCGTTCAGTTTGCAGAGGACACTCGACAAGCTGGTGCAGAGATGAGGAAAAACCAGACGAGGATATGACGATGATGAGATTTTGAGCCGTGAAGAATCAGACAGAGACAGGCAACCGTACTTAAGTCTGACGTCCGTACCCTTAATCTTGTTCTTCTCCGGAGGCTGTTGTCAACATTGTACCCTCCCATCGCATACGAAATGTTCCTATTTCCTCGGTCGAACTTGGCAGGAGAGTCTCGGACAAGATCACCAAGCATGAATCTACCGCGGGGCCAAGGAGGCGTACCAGGGTAGCACCACCAGCAATGCATGCCGGGCAGGGGTGATCGATCCCTCCGCCTCGTCCTCGTCAACCGGCGCCGACACCTCCGGCGATCGAGGCCGCCGCCGCAGCGGCGCAAGCCCAGCCTGGTCGGTGTGCGGGCTACGGCGGCGACGCGGCAACCACCCCGCGTTCAGTGGGCCGATTGGTTGTGAGGAGCGTGGAGACGAGGGCTGGCAGATGAGTGGAGAGCCGTCTGCGCGCGGGTGGAAGATGGGCCGGGGCACAGGGAAAACGGGCTGCTACTGGCGGGCCGCGTTGGTTGGAACGGCATATTTCGAATTGCGTTACTCTTCACCGCCCGCTTGTTGCGGTGCCGCGCTGCTGCCTCCAGGTCCCGGGGGAGGAGGGGATGGACGGTCGGGACGCGGCGGTGCTCCGGCGATCCATGGCGTCGTGTCCACCCCGTCACCGGTTTCGCAGGTTCGCCACCTCCTACCCCCTACCCCAATTACCCGGCTTAGGCGGGGTGTGTTTTTGTATGTTATTTTGCGTGCACGCCGTATGTTCGACGTAAATCCTGAACCAAAACAACTCCCGATTCCTTGCTGTGTGCAGCCAAAGTTCGTAGCCTGCGTAGTTCTTAGTTTTTTATTCTGTAGTTCTGGTTGCTGTTTGGGTATGCTGTTTGACCAGAGTCAAGATGCTGTCCATGTGTGTCCAGTGTTGTTCATATCGTGCACAGTTCATGGCTCTGGACTCTGGTAGGTGTTAGAGATATATGTATAGGTTGTTATTCCCTATTGTTATGAGGGGTTCTTTGCATATTTACCACCTGTACTTTGTGTATATATACCGGCCCATTGGCCTCATATGAATACATGCGCTATTCATAACATGGTATCAGAGCCAAATCTAGGGTTTTGGCTTACCTAGGGTTCCGTGCGCCGTCGCCGACTCCGCCGCCGTCGCCGACTCCCGCGTGACTTCCCTCTCCGCCCGCTGCCGTCGGCTCCGCCGACTCCCCCGAATTGGATCGCCGCCGCGCCGCCCGGGGTTGCCTCGGCGCCGTCGTCCGCCCGATCTCGCCGCCTCCGCCGCTGCCGTCCCCGCATGGCCTCCCCGCCGGCCTCCTCTGCTCCCACCCGGCCGCCAGATCCGCCGGCCTCCTCCGCTTCGCTCGGAGTCGCGCCGTCGCTCGGGATCGCGCCGCCGCTCCGAGGAAGACCGCCGCTGCCGGCCGCTCTCCACGCCCGAGGCCGCCGCTCCGCCCCCTCTGCCCGAGGTCGCCGCAGGAGCCGCCGCCGTCGGCCGCTCTCCACGCCCGAGGCCGCCGCTCCGCCTCCTCTGCCCGAGGTCGCCGCAGGAGCCGCCGCCGTCGGCCGCTCTCCACGCCGAGGCGAGGCCGCCGTCGCCCGTCGGGCCGCCGCCGCCGTCTCGCCGCCGCCGCCGCCGCCGCCGCCGCCGCCGCCGCCGCCGCCGCGCTGCCAACCCTAACGCAGCGGCGTGCGTAACGGGCCGAAGGCCCGTTTGAGGTTCTTAACCGAGCAGCGGAAAGAAAAGAAAAAAAAAGCAAAAAAAAACGTCGTTCTAACCGCCGCGCCATCCAGCGCCGCCTGTTAGACTTCGTTGCCTTGGTCGCCGCGCCGTCCAGCGCCGCCTACCAATGGGCACCGTTTCCCTCCCTCGCTGCCCGGTGATTTTTGATGGTGTTAATTACACCGACTTCGTGTCTCACATGCGTGGTCTTCGTCTCTGGGGCGTCCTCTCTGGCGATGTCACCTGTCCGCCTTACCCTATTCCTCCGACGGAGCCTACGCCTGTTACATTGCCTCCGACAGCCGATAAGGCTGCTGCTGATGATGAAGCTGATGATAAAGCTGCCTCTGCCTACCAGGAGGCTCTGGATTCCTACAAGGATCGTCTGACCGTCTACATTCAGTGGTACGATGACGACGCTCGGGCTGCTGCTGTCTTCATCGCCAGTGTCCAGCCTCAGTTTTCTTCTGAGGTTGTGGGACTCCCTTCGGCTTTTCAGATGTGGACTCATCTTCGTCAGCGCTACGAGCCCTCTGGTGATGCCCTGTACCTGTCCGTGGTCCGCCAGGAGCACTCTCTTCAGCAGGGTGATGCTACTGTTGACGCCTTTTACGCTCAGAGCTCTGCTGTTTGGCGTCAGTTGGACTCTCTCCGCACTGCTGGCTGTCGTACCTGTCCGTGCTGCCTGGAGGTACGTGCTGACCTGGAGTTTCAGCGGGTTTACGAGTTCCTTACTCGCCTTCGTCCTGAGTTCGAGCAAAGGCGTGCCCAGCTACTTGCACGCCACCCTCGTGTCACTCTCCTGGAGGCTCTTACCGAGATACGTGCGGAGGAGACTCGTCTGAGTGGTGCTGGTCTGATGCCACTCCCCTCTGTGCTCGCCGCTCGTCCGCCTGCTACACTGCCTCCTCCAACGGCTACCACAGGTGGTGGTGGCCGTCCTCCGTCTGGAGGTGGCCGTCCTCACTGTTCCTACTGCGACAAGGATGGCCACACTGAGTCCCAGTGCTACAAGAAGAAGCGGCATCTTTCACGCCGTTCTTCTGCTGGCACTAGTGCTTCTACGACGACGTCTGCCTCGACTTCTTCAGCAGCTTCTCTCACTGAGCAGGAGATAGCCAGACTTCGACGCCTACTTGCCGCTTCAGGTTCTCCCTCGACAGGTTCTGCAGGTTCTGCTACTGACTCTTCGGGCACTGAGAGACCACCTCCTACACAGTCAGGTACCTCCCCGTGGATTCTTGATTCTGGAGCATCTTTTCACATGACTCCTGATCCTTCCACTCTGTCTTCTATTACACCTCTTGATTCTCCTGTCAGTGTTCTTACGACTGATGGTACATCTCTTTCTGTCTCTGGTCGAGGATCTCTGAGCAACTCATCTTTTCATGTTCCTTCTGTTGCTCATGTTCCTCGCCTTACCTTGCAGCTTCTTTCTGCTGGGCAGATTACTGACCTTGGTTATCGGGTTATTCTCGACTCTGACTCTTGTTGTGTTCAGGACTGCCACACGGGAGCTCTGGTTGGTTCTGGCCCTCGGCGCCGTGACTCACAGCGTCTCTGGGAGCTTGACTGGCTTCATCTTCCTTCCGCTGCCACCACCGCCGCCAGTCTCTCCGCTTCTGCCACTTCGTCTACTGGCTCTTTCCAGCAGTGGCATCACCGTCTTGGCCATCTGTGTGGATCTCGTCTGTCGTCCTTAGTTCGTCGTGGTCTTCTGGGGTCTGTCTCAGGAGACGTGTCTTTAGATTGTCAGGGCTGTAAGTTAGGTAAACAGATTCAGCTTCCTTATCCTCATAGTGAGACTGTGTCTCAGCGTCCTTTTGATCTTGTTCATTCAGATGTTTGGGGTCCGGCTCCCTTCGTTTCGAAAGGGGGTCATCGTTATTATATTATTTTTATAGATGATTTCTCTCGTCACACTTGGATATATTTCATGTCTTCTCGTAGTGAGGCCTTGCCTATCTATAAACAATTTGCCACTATGATACACACACAGTTCTCCACTCCTATTCGTGTCTTTCGTGCTGATTCTGCTGGCGAGTACCTCTCTCGTCACCTGCGCAGCTTCCTTGCTGAGCAGGGCACTCTCGCTCAGTTTTCTTGTCCTGGTGCTCATGCTCAGAATGGTGTCGCTGAGCGCAAGCATCGTCACCTCCTTGAGACAGCTCGTGCTCTGATGATCGCCGCCTCTATTCCACCTCACTTTTGGGCCGAGGCTGTTTCCACTGCCACCTATCTCGTCAACATCCAGCCCTCTTCTGCTCTTAAGGGTGCAATCCCTGTTGAGCGTCTCTGTGGTTGTCTTCCTGACTACTCTGCCCTTCATCTGTTTGGCTGCGTTTGCTACGTTCTCCTTGCCCCTCGAGAACGCACCAAACTGACCGCTCAGTCTGTTGAGTGTGTCTTTCTGGGGTACAGTGCCGAGCACAAGGGATATCGGTGCTGGGATCCTGTTGGTCGTCGGATACGGGTTTCTCGGGATGTGACTTTCGACGAGTCTCATCCATTCTACCCACGTCCTGCCTCTCCTTCGGTTTCCTCTGTGGAGTCTCTGTCTTTCTTGACCTTTCCAGATACTCCTATATCTGTTTTGCCCTCGTCCACCTGTCCTACTGAGTCTCCACATATTCCCCCTGTGGCCTCTCCGCCGTTGTCGCCGCCTGTGTTGTCTCCTACGACTCCTCAGGCTCCTCCCACTATCGTCTACACTCGTCGACCTCGTATTGAGAATATTTCCGATGAGCCATCTTCTCCTGATGTTTCATCTTCTTCTGATGCTCCATCTTCCCCTGATGGGTCATCTTCTCCTCGCTACGCTCTCCGCGATCGCCAGTCGATTCGGCCTCCTGCCCGTTTTGCCTTTGCTGGTGCAGCTACTCGTGAGCCTGTCTCCTACCGGGATGCTGTTACTCACCCTGAGTGGCAGCTTGCCATGGCCGAGGAGATTGCTGCCCTCGAGCGTACTGGTACTTGGGATCTTGTTCCTTTTCCATCTCATTCTCGTCCCATCACATGTAAGTGGGTCTATAAGATTAAGACTCGCTCTGATGGCTCTCTTGAGCGCTATAAGGCGCGTCTTGTTGCTCGTGGCTTCCAGCAGGAGCATGGTGTTGACTACGACGAGACTTTTGCTCCTGTGGCCCACATGACCACTGTTCGCACTCTTCTTTCCGTGGCGTCTGTTCGCCACTGGTCTGTGTCTCAGCTTGATGTCAAGAATGCCTTTCTTAATGGCGAGTTGCGTGAGGAGGTCTATATGCATCCGCCACCTGGGTATTCTGTTCCTGAGGGCATGGTCTGTCGCCTTCGTCGCTCTCTCTATGGCCTTAAGCAAGCCCCTCGTGCTTGGTTTGAGCGCTTCTCCTCTGTGGTCACTGCTGCTGGTTTTTCAGCTAGTGATCATGATCCTGCGCTCTTTGTCCACACTTCGTCTCGTGGTCGGACTCTTCTTCTCCTGTATGTTGATGATATGATCATTACGGGGGATGATTCTGAGTACATTGCCTTTGTCAAGGCTCGTCTTAGTGAGCAGTTCCTTATGTCGGATCTTGGTCCTCTTCGTTACTTCCTTGGTATTGAGGTTACTTCCACTCCAGATGGTTTCTTTCTGTCCCAAGAGAAATATATTCAGGATCTTCTTGATCACGCCTCTCTCACTGATCAGCGTACTGTTGAGACTCCCATGGAGCTCAATGTTCACCTCCGACTCTCTGATGGCGAGCCTCTTTCTGATCCGACTCGCTATCGTCATCTTGTTGGGAGTCTTGTCTACCTTGCTGTTACTCGTCCGGATATCACTTATCCAGTTCATATTCTGAGTCAGTTTGTTTCCGCTCCCACTCAGGTCCACTACAGCCACCTTCTCCGAGTTCTGCGATACCTTCGCGGGACTATCTCTCGCCGTCTCTTCTTTCCACGTTCCAGCTCTTTACAGCTTCAGGCCTATTCGGATGCTACTTGGGCCAGCGATCCCTCTGATCGCCGGTCTATCTCTGCTTACTGTGTTCTTCTTGGTGGTTCTCTTATTGCCTGGAAGACGAAGAAACAGACTGCAGTGTCCCGTTCGAGTGCAGAGGCTGAGTTGCGAGCTATGGCTCTCTTGACAGCAGAGGTTACTTGGCTACGGTGGTTACTTGAGGATTTTGGTGTTTCTGTCACTACACCGACCCCTCTCTTGTCAGACAGTACAGGTGCTATCAGTATTGCTCGTGATCCTGTGAAGCATGAGCTCACCAAGCACATTGGTGTTGATGCTTCTTTCATGAGGTCTGGTGTGCATGATCAGGTGATTTCTCTTCAGTATGTGCCTTCAGAGCTTCAGATAGCGGATTTCTTCACGAAGGCCCAGACTCGAGCACAGCACAGCTTCTATCTCTCCAAACTCAGTGTTGTTGATCCACCATGAGTTTGAGGGGGGGTGTTAGAGATATATGTATAGGTTGTTATTCCCCATTGTTATGAGGGGTTCTTTGCATATTTACCACCTGTACTTTGTGTATATATACCGGCCCATTGGCCTCATATGAATACATGCGCTATTCATAACAGTAGGAACTTAGGGTAGCTTAGTCAGTTGTTAGGTTTAACAGATTATTTGGGTCCAAACGGGATCACCCGGATTCCATTACCCAGATAACGGAAATACACATTGTAGTCTCTCATCCTTACATCATATAGCTACTTTCTCCCTCTTTTTTGCTTCCATACAAGTGCACCAAGCAAACTTGTATGAGAGATGAGGCAGAAACTTACGAAACCAACTCAACTACCACATTCTTACAGCAGTCTTAACCAAACAATTACAACCCACAAGAACAGGCATAAACGAGACTTTTTTTTCTAAACCAACTTGTATTGCTAAGCATCATATAGTTGCTCTGTCTTCACCATCAGCCCTTTGATCTTCCCCTGCTTGATTCATACCCCCCATGGCTGAGTGCGATCAGGTTTAATAGATAGGATTCTGAATCCAGAATTTTAATTGAGTTCTGTGGTTGCCACGTTGCATTGTGGCGTGGTCCGTAGAGTCATTATCTGAAGGTGGTCCAACCTCCAGATCGTAGAGTCATCATCTGAAGATCATGTCAGACTATCTGCTCTTTACTACAGGCCATAAAAATATTTTCCGGATTGGGGGTTCTGAGAATTGAACTCCGGGCCTTTCGCTCCCTAAACGGATATCTTACCACTAGACTAAATCCCCAGCTGTACCCTCTGCATATTAAAAAAGTTCCAGTGAAGAAGATAGACATCCCCATTTATAGAAACTATCATTAACTTCATTCGGCACAGTTGCTTTTCAGGCCTATTCTTTTGGACTGTGGCTAATAACTTTTGTTTGTATTTTTCGAAACAATGGCTAAAGATGAAGACGTCAATACGGATGGCGCACACGATTTTGGGTTCGGGAGTCCGTTTGGAGGAGCAGGCTGCCCCTTTTTTTTTCTGGTTTTAGAGAAGCAAAAGCCAAAAGCTACAAAAAAAAAAGGCCCTTCATGCCTTTGCCTCACCTATGAACGGAGTAAGCTGATGACACCGCTTTGCTCGAAACTACAGCAGGTTCAGGTTCAAATTCACTCTCACATATGACTTACTCCATCGTACAACAAAAATAGCACACGCAGGCTAAATAAAATGGAAAACAAATCAATTCCGGATATCAAAGCCTATCCTCAACTCGTACTAGGCATTTGCTGCCTTTGATAGTTCGTGAATAAAATGGTGTTCACTACCGATATATAGTCTGTAGTCTGTACTACCAATTTCTGTTGCAAAATGCTGCATAAATTTTGCCATACACCTTATTGAACTTAGGACACCAAAGTAAAAGGCACGGGATTGGAGCTCTTGATCCAGGCAACAAACCCTTTCACAATGCAAATCATTCTAGATAAATCAGACTCTGCTGTTTGCTTAACGCTGTTACATGTCACATGTCTTGCGCAGGCTAAGAGCTGTTATTTTCAGCATTGTTATTCTGGGGTGCTCCAGGGGCATTGTTTGTAGGCACATCTTCTGTGTCTTGCGCAGGCTGAACGCTGTTATTTTCAGCACTGTTATTCTGAGGTGCTCCAGGGGCATTGTTTGCAGGCACTTCTTCTGTGTCTTGCGCAGGCTGAGAGCTGTTATTTTCAGCGTTGTTATTCTGAGGTGCTCCAGGGGCATTGTTTGCAGGCACTTCTTCTGGCCACAACATGCTCTTCTCGATTCCACAATGCCATAGCAATGCCCAGATGTGGGTTATGAACTCCCCTCCTGACTCGAGGCACTTCTTGTGTTCCGCTGCTTTCCAACTGGGGGCGATGTGTACAAGTAAATCTGCCCATACCCCAGCCAGGATCTCCCAACGACTTTCTTCACTCTCATGATCAATGAGCTCCTTGGCCAGTTTTGCACCTTGTTGCACTACATTTCTGTTGTCATTTGAATTGCCGGTGCCTTGGGCAGCTTTATCAGCTTGGTCAATGAGTGTATTGTACCTCTTCTCTAGTGAGTCAGAGCCTTTCAGCTTGTCACGAGCCTGCTGCACGGTTTCTTGGAAGATCATCTTGGGAACAAGAAAGCTGTCCGGCAGCAAGTCAGGCTTTGAAACCAGCAGATATGCACAATACCGCGACAAGCTATTTGCAACAGTGTATCTAGTCTTGAGGTCACCAGCAAGCATATTTTCATTCACCAGAAATGGTTGGGGAGAACGGCAGAAACTTGTCAAGTATAGCAAGGCAGAAAGCGGGAACCCTGGGTTGCTTAAGTTAATGTCACGGTCAAACCTGATCTCACAGAGGCTGGTCGCGATATGCCACACCAGAATGATATGAGAGGATGTTGGTAGCTCAAAGCAGGCCCATCTGTACCGCTTTCTTGGTTCAGCCAAGAGTGACGGAATGTCATCGAGCAGATGAGCACGTGTGAGGTCCAGGGAGCGTAGTGTCATCAGGATTGCTTGCTTCACACATTCCGGAATATTGATGTGTTTATTGAGTTTTGCCCCCTCGTCCGCCTTTGGAATCGCTCCCGTAGAAATTGTGTGCAGGAGGTTCCAGACTGATGGACTGTGATCATACGACTGCAAGAAGACGTATTGGTCAATGACTCCATGCCACCGGAAGTTAGCAATCTTAGATGTGAAAAAGGAACTTATGAATTTCTCCATACGGCCATTCCTCACACACCTGCATACCCGCCGGACATATGTGCATGCAAGGAGTAATCTTGTCCAGTCTGACAGTAAATATGAGACCATCTCCCAGATCTCCTTGAACATCATGAAGAACATGAAGAGCCATGTGATGATCATATCGATATTGACTCCGTATATCACATGAGCAACTTCATCCTTGGGGATCTTGTAGACACGTCGGATGTCCACAGAAAGCCAGCAGGCGACGGCGAAGGTTGCAACAGACATAATGAGACTGAAGTGGAGGGAAGGAAACCCACGACAGAAGACCATAGGGTAGCGGGTGTTGAAGTAGTCATTGAGGAATGCCATCTCCAGCTCCATAACCCAAAATGCTCGCTTGGCTTCTTCGTTTATGATCCTCAACTTGACTAGATTTTTTGTGATGGGAATGCTGTCTTTATGCAGCGCCACGTCTTCAAGTCTGCACCGGAGCAGCCTGGACAAGGAGAAGGCCAGTGCCAGATCCTTAATGTAGTCTCCCTGGGTGCGTAGCAGGGCACCGTCACATTGCCATATCTTGTCTAGTGTGATTAGTGACTGGGTTTCTCTTGGGTTAGTATCAATGTGTAGAACGTACCGAGGCTTCTTTAATATGATGGTTTGCCTTGTTTCGCCGTAGACCAAGTATTTGTATCCTTCCATAGTCTCTGGTTTGCAGTCCTCAAGTTTGAAGTTGTCACTGTGTGTATCAGTCCGCATGTACTCTGAAACTAGTTCGGAGCTCTTGCCGTGCCAGACGGAGTTAAATGCCAGATTGTGAGCGTGAAATCTGTACCAGCTCCTCACTATCTGCAGACCCCAAAGCGACCAAAGAGGATAGGCGAACTTCGAACCGCGTGTTTTGTTCAAGAATGCCACTCCCAGAAGCTTCACGACGTTCCTCCACTCGATAAAACGTCGCCCATCTCGGTCTGGAATGCCATACCCAGAGATGAAATCGATGCTGTGACGGAAACCGACCAGTACTATGGCCCAGACCGGGAACAGCTGATTCTTGAACGGTGCTGTTTGCATGGCCCCCATGACGTATATCACTATAGAGTCGGACACATTGTCAACAATACTCAAGATGGCTTTGATGATGGCGCTGTGGAAGTGGCCGCGAAATATGTCCAGGATGAACATCGCAAGGAACAGCACTGTGGAGACTACCACCAGGAATTCGACGCGGAACAAGATGTTGGCATTCTCCGTCGGCATGATGAGCAAGGATTTGACTAAAGCGGTAGCGTTCACCATTTCTTTAAGTTTCACTTGTACTTGATTACTTTTGTTGCGTGTTGCCTGCAATTCAAACCTATTAAAAAGTTACTAACAAATTGAAAGGCAGGAGAAACTTATAGAGTATCAATTTAGCCAGTCCAAAACCATGTTAAAAATATGAAGTACTCCACAAAAGGTTTTACTCCCTGTGTTCCTAGAAAGCTATCATTTTAGAATATACGCGGTCAAAATTTTGAACTTTGACCATTAATATACAAAAAAATATTTAGATTTGTCATATAAAAATGATATTAGTAGATTTGTTATTTAAAATACTTCCATACCATCATATTTTTTTATGATTTTCACTAACATGTAACAAAAAATAGTCAAAAGTGTGTATTGAAAACCGTGTTGATATATGAAACAACATTTATACAAGAACGGAGAGAGTACTTGTAATACCAGAGAAGGAGGGAGGTTTTGGGCTGACTATGGCCCAGCTCAGTCCATGCCAACCCCTCTTAACAAGGCAAGCCAGGGAAGGTCATCCTTACCCTCTCTTCCCTATGCCGACTCCCCTGTGCCGACAGTGCTGCGCCCCTCCTCCCTTGCTGCTGCTGACATTGTTTCTTCCTGGCCACTATTGCCCAGCTACCGAGCGTCGTGTCGCCGTTGCTCCCATGCCCTAGCCAAGCCACTACCGCCTGGCTACTCTCCTATTGGTGTTGCCGCCCTGTTGTTGTTGTTGTTGTTGCGCCGTCCGAGAAGGGGTGAAGGGGAGAGTTGGTTGGCCGAGAAGTGGATAAAACGAGGAAGAGCTTGGTCAGGAGTGAAGGAAGAAGGGAAGAGGAAGGCAGACAGAGAGCCAATCGACCGAAGGAAAGAAGAGGAGGCTGACCGTGAGGGAAGAAAGAAAAGAAGAGGAGAGAAAAGAGAAGAAAGAAAAGAAGAGGAGAGAAAAGAGAAGAAAGAAAGGGAAATGTTGGGAGGAGTGACCCCCACCTTGGCCTAAACGGCCCACGGTGCTAGCAGAGCAGGCTAATAGCCTCATGGAAGCCCACAAGGCCAGGGAAATGGCATGTATACCCTTGAAAGAGTAGGCTTAGATAGGGGTATTTATGTAACTCCAAGTAGATAGGGATATCTGTGTAAATAAGCCCCCATGGATATATATACACGCGTAAGTGCGCCATGGGGAAGACAGAGCACTTTTTTTTATTTTATCAAAGAGTCACACAATACCAACTTTCAAGACACTAGCACAGACTTCTATTGCTATCTCCAAGGTGTGTAGGTTACGAGCACTCCTTTCGTGGCATTCTCATAACCTCCTTCCTTTATTGTTTGGTGCGCGCCTGAGTGCGCCATGGGGAAGAGAGAGCACTATTTTTTTTATCAAAGAGTTAGACAATACCAACTTTCAAGATAGTAGCACAGACTTCTATTGCTATCTCTAAGGTGTGTAGGTTATGGGCATTCCTTCCACGGCCTTCTCATAACCTCTTTCTTTTATTGTTTGGTCCGTAACCACAACAGTTGGTGCCATCCATGGGGACAGCATAGAAGCTGCACGCTAAGGTAAGAGTGGTCGAAGCTAATAGCACCGAAGAAAACGGAGGTGTTGACGCCAAAGAAGATGTCGACCCCAAAAAAGGTGACGGCATCGACCACCAAGCGAAAGTGAAGCGCAACCTTCGAGCCTGGCACAACTGCAATGGAGGCAGCCCGCGAGGAACCCCTGGAGCAACGATGTATAGGTGCAGCTAAAATGGGGCAGTGACAACTAGCAAAGGAGGCCCTTTGATGACTACCCCAAAAAGGGGGTCGGAGGAGCGGCGAATGGAGGTGGCGGCCAACGCAAGCCCTAGAGTCGGTGATGGCATTGGCACCGCCACCATCACCGCACAAGGGACGGAGAGGACCCTCCCTCCACCATAGGTACAAGCAGAGACGCCCTTGCGGCAATATGTGGAACGATACAATAGGAGTTAGCGGACTTGCACCGGGCATGTGCGAAATTCAGGGGGATCGAACCCCAGCGACCCCCATCGTGGCAGCAGAGGAGGTGACTAGGGCCAGGCGGAGGATCCGCTAACCCGCGGAGACAACTCTCACCGCCTGGACCCGGAGTCACCTCTCTCCGCAGGGTTGCCATAGAGCATTTGGCCAGAAGACTTCAAGATGCCTACTGTGGAGCCATACAAAGGCAAAATGGACCCCCACAAATTTTTGTGTGTCTACTAGACGGCAATCGAAGAGGTGGGAGGTGATGACATGATGAAGGCCGAGGGACTGCCCCTCGCCCTCCAGGGGGTGAAGCTCTCTTGGTTCTTCACCATCATCCCTGGCTCTATATATGCATGGGAGCAGATTTGGAACCTCATGCATAACAACTTTTAGGGCAATTACGTGGAGCGTTTTGACGCCGACCAGCTCTTCGTGGTAAGGCAGGAGCTCTTCGTGGTCGAAATTATTAAGAGCTCTAGAGTTTGATGTGGCAAACGGAAGGCGTACATGATGGCCAAGTTGACAAGCATGACATAGAGTATCACTAGCACCCTTATTACATGAAATAGCAGAAGAACTAACAAGCCGTGAAAGAGCATCGCCACCGGGGTGACCAAGACGACGGTGCCAAAGCGAAGCGCGGGCGGCGGTGGTGGTGAGGAGGGCATAGGATGAAGAGGGTGGTGCTGACATATGAATAGGGTAGAGGGGACCGGGGCTATTGCACCTGGTGATCATGTTCCTGGAACGAAGATCCTTCACAGAAAGGCCGATAAGGTCAAACTTGCTAGAATAGTTATTGTCAATGGTGAACTGACGAACAGATATGAAATTCTTAATAATGTATGGAGCGACTAGGACATTATTAAGACAAAGATGACCATGAAGATTAGTGAAACCAGTGGAGGTAACAGGCAGCAATGATCCATTATCGACAACGATTGATGGAGCAAAAGCCTTAGGCGGGAAGGAGGATGACAAGTTATCGGCATCAGAAGTCATGTGTGCGGAAGCCCCGGAGTCCATGTACCAGTCCATATTCGGCGCTAGCATTAGAATCATAGTGTTGAACGCGTTTGCCAGAGACAACGTCTGGTCCCAGGTCCTAGGCCCAGGCATGGGAGTCTAGGCGGGAGGAGCGGGCGCCGACAGAGGAATTTGCGGTGGCGTGAGTAGCAGGCAAGCGCTGTCATTGGCAGTGGTGGGTATGCCACCATGGCGTGGGGCATGGGTGCACCACCACGCGACTGCGGCGTGCTGGCTCCCGGGGGTCGGGCATCGACGCTCTGCTGTGGTCCGGGCCACATTTGGATGGTGCCCATCCACGGGTTGTAGAAGGAAGGCCACCTGGACGGAGCGCCAGTGGTGCCAGATTTGCTGCCCCCATTATCGTTGCCGTCCCTGTTGTTGTGGCGTCGTCGACGGTTGGAGCTGCTTGACCCGTCGGAGGAGCTAGTGGCACCATGTGTGGAGCGGCCGCCCGAGGCGGTAGCTCTAGCGTGCTGGGCACCCCCCTTTGCACCAGATGGGGTAGTAGCGAGGAGGACAGCCATCGTCTGCTGGGAAGGGCACGATGCCATCTCGAGTTCCTTGAGAAGAAGGTCAGAACGAACCTCGAGGAACGTCGGAAACGTCCGTTGCCACTTGAGGAGAGCCGATATGTACGTGAACTTCTCGTTCAACCCGTGCAAGACGGCGAGGACAAGAGTGCGGTCAATGATAGGCTCGCCGAGGGTGCTTGGAGCATCGGCCATGCTCTTCAGGCGGCGGTAGTAGTCCGAGATGGTGAGGTCGCCCTGGATGAAGGTGCAGAACTCGGCGTCGAGGTGCAGCGCACGTGTCTCCTGGTTGCCGATGAATTGCCCCTCGAGTGCTTGCCAGACAGTGCGCGCGGTGACGCCGTTCTCCGTGACAATCTCATAGAGGTCGGAGGTGATTGTGCCGTATAGCCACTTGAGGATGACGCAATCCATGCGACTCCTGTCGGCGGAGTCATGGCGGATGACGTCGGAGAGGGCGTGGGAAGTCAGCGAGTACTTGCCCAACGTGATGAGGAACAACCACACCATTTGTGGTAGTTAGGCGAGCCGAGGTCAAGGAAGACGGGCACCAGCGCGCGAATATTTTGGATGGCAATTGCATGGGCGTGAAGGTTGGCGATGGCGGCGGCTTCGTGGAGAACCAGCACCCAGGCGACTTCATCATCATGGGCAGCAGCCTCTTCGCGGTCGCGGGCGTCGGCCTCATCACAGTCACGGGCTGCGGCGGCCTCGCATTAGCGGGCGATGGTGGCCTCGTGTTCACGGGTGGCGGCGGCCTCACGCTCTTGTTGGGAAACCGCGACCGTAGCATCGGCACGTCAGCGGGCAATGGCGTCGTCAACATTGACGACGGCAGGTGGCGTGAGTTAAGGTAGGCGGAAGTGTGTGGTTGCAGGGAACGAACACACCTCTGATACCATGTAAGCGAGGAAAGTTATGCTATCTTTTGATTTAATAAAATTAGAGTTCATGAGTTACATATATATAGATTACAGCTATCATGTGAACATGTTACAGCTATCATGTGAACATGTTACAGCTATCATGTGAACATGTTAACATTGAGAAGATAAGCAGGAAGCCGAGGAGTTTTCTGTCTAACACCAACGATAGTCGGTGTCTACCGTGAAGAATTGAGCGAGAAGTCAAATTGCTTAGGAAGATGAAAACATGGAAGGTTGCCGGATGGGTCTATGCCATTCGTATGGAGGTGCTCTGGACCCGCTGTAAACTTTGTCAGCGCCGAGGTCCTCCGGCCCCCTTTGTGGTTCATTGCCTTGCGTCTCGGACACCCTCCGGCTCTTCTTCTGTTCGGTATCCCGGACACTCTCTAGTTTTTCTTCGCTCCGAAACCTCGGACCATGTCTGGGCTTTATCACTTCGGCATCCCAGCCCCTTGGACTTCTCCACTTCAACATCGCAGCTAATTGCTTAAAATAAATGTTTAGAATGGCATGCCACTTAGATAAATCCTACCGCTGATAAATACCTTGTTTGGCCACATTCACCTGGACAGCCTTAGTAGCAATTAAAATATTGTACAAATATACATAGATAATCTCATTCAACGTTTTGTACTACTAAGTGATTTTGGCCGTTGCCTGGTAGAATTTGGAAAACTTGTACTAGGGTAAGGGTGCGTTGTGGAAAATCACGATGTAATCTCCGTCCACGACCTTACCCTATGGTGGAGGCTAGTTTGGAATGGTGGTGGTTAGTGCTGTTGAGCACAGTGGAAGTTGTGGTTGATGCCTCAGGTGAAAAAAAATATAAGGACAAGAACCTTATGCTAAGTAAAAGATATAGTGAACGCTCAACCAAAGGAGTTGACTTATCAACACTAGTTTAGTAGCTGCTCAACTCGATTGAAACTCTACAGGAGGTGAGATTACAGGATGCCAGGGAGTTAGGTATGCTGCGGGTACCTAACAACGGTAGTGATCACTTAAAACGGCAAGGGGAGTTTAGGTTTAGTTTTTGGCCATGACTGAGTGATCCTATCGGGTAGAGCTTATATAAAGAATTGAGCAGTGAAACGACCTGGCTTTCTTAACTCTGTCGCGGGAGTTAAGAAATCGTGTGGGTAAAGTTGAGCAACTCTGCAGAGTGAAACTAATGGTATTCAAATACGCCATGCTTCTGGTTAATGAAGCTATGTTAATTGGGTGATTCCATCAACAAGGCATAAGTAGAATTTATGATGTTGTTAATCTGAGTAATGATGAGATTTTATCTGATAACAGAAGCCCCCTTATCTTAAGGAGAAATGTTTTAAATTTATTTGTTTGCACATAAAACTGCATCCACTCAATGTAATAAAACCAATATATTCCCACCCTTGATTATCCTTGCAAGTAGTAAATTAGGGTTTACCCTTGTAACTTGCTGGGTACGGTTGTACTCATAACTTGCTAAATCAACAATAGAAGGCCAATGGAGCCAAGAAGAGCCAGCTAAGGAAGAAGCTCCTGAGGAACCGGTCTTCTCTGAGGAGGATTGGTCTTAGGTCTTAGCCTCGTTCAGGCCACTTGGGATCTTTTGTATTGTACTGTGGTTTGTGGGCTTGCACACCCGCTAGCGAAAACTGGTTGATAAACCATATATCATAATAAAAGTTGGTTCTTTTGTTGCAAGCTTGTGCTGTTGTGATGATCGCTCATGTTCAGAACGTCGTAACTGTTCATTTTTATACGGTTACGAGGTTCCATAATGTCTTCAGAAATGGGGGCGTTACAGAGTGGTATCAGAGCCAGCTTGCTTGACTGTAGGTTGGGACCTAAGGAGAAATAGGAAAGCTGTTTTATAGTAAAACCTAAGTTAAAAAGGTAAAAAGAATTTACATAAAATATAAGTATTAGTGCTGTCTTCTTCTTCCTTAATGCTGCCTTACCTGTCTTAGTTTAAGTTCTGCTTAAGTTTGTTTTTTTGCAAATGATTATATCAAATCTTGTCTAATCTCAAAATTTCTGTTGTTAAGAAGATGGTGCACTTTGTCCATTCAAAGCTAGAAAGTATGGTGGGGTGGCCATGCCAGCTGTGGGAAATTCAATAATTCCTTGGAGTAGACAACTGGCACAAGCCAGTGTTTCATGCTGTGACCAATTATGTTAATGAAGAGCAGTACGATTGGAAAGCTTGGGTAGATCTGATCCCACTTCCTGTCCGTCCGGACAGGGAGAGGAGGTTCTTTGGCAGAAGGATAAAGGAATGGGATGCTGTACAGGATGCGGCAAGGCATGCAGTGTTGCATCTAAGGAGGTATTATGATGCCGAATTTGATGAGACTATGTATGATATGGTTCCCCAAAGCATCTATAGGGGAAAGGCGTACACAGCTCCAGAACCAAGAGCTGAAGATGACCCTCATTTGGGGGTGGTCTCCAAGTACATCATCCATCAGGAGACAGTATACTCTAGAGCTGTTCAAGAGTCATTTGAGCTGCATAACCAACTTCACCAAGCCCAGAAGGAGATAAGCATACTGAGGCAACAAATTCAAAGGCGGAATATGGTGGAAGATGGTGAGATGTCTGGTTGCGGAGAGTCTCCAGATGTCCCTAAGGATCCAGCCCCTTCCCAGCCATGTCGACTTCTCACCGCTCGGGGCTACCGTCTACCTTTCCGGCCGGTTCGCTCTCCAGAGCCACTGGTTGGGAATGATGACAGGGGGAAGGGACCTGCATAAGACACTGATGACGAGGAGGAAGAAGATCCAGAGGAGGTGATCAGGTAAACTTCAAGCAACCCACTATCTGTCGGATGGTGAAGATCTGGAGATCAAGCTCCTGTGGCAGGCCTTGATGCAGCAGTCAGACTTTTGGTGCAGCAGCTGAGATAAATTAGTAGCGGTAGTATAGTTGAACCCAGTGTTAGGCTTTTGGTTGTAAAACAAGTTGTAATGGGAACTCTAAGCAGTTACTTTCAGCTTGTAAATTAAGTAAAGTATGTTTAATTATCTCCTTTAATTTATTTGTCAATAGTATCTTGTATCTTCCTATCTTCAAAGTGTTCTCCTTCCTATTCGCTCTAGTTCTTATCCCGTTCGCTCTAAACTCACCTCAAAATTCAACCTCTTACTTATCTGTCTGATCGGGAGATATCTTGGAAGGAATTTGAAGAGTCCTTCCGACAAGCACGTGTTCCTGACAGTATTATCTAGGCAAAACGCCGAGAGTTTTTAGCACTCAAGCAAGGCGGAAGAACCATCATGGAATATTTACAACAATTCAATCAACTGGTAAGATATGCTCCCGACGATGTCAAGAATGAAGAGAAAAAGATGGAAAGGTTCAGAGAGAGCTTACAAAAGTCCTTAAAATATCATATATCAGCTATGGATTTCAAGGATTTACCAGCCATGGTAAATAAATTAATTACATCCGAAGAAGACAGAGGCAAAATGGAGGAGTCCCGAAAAAGAAAAGCCATGCAAAAACCAACAACATCATCATCCAGCGCTCAAAGGGTGAGAACAATGGCGCCACCACAGAATAGGCAGCCAACAACTCGTCAAGTGATGCTAATACCAAGACAACAACATAATGTCCCTCAACAAGGTGTTAGACCTCAGCAACAGATGGTCCGGTGATATACCTATGGAGGGAATCATTACCAAAACAACTATCCCCGGAAAACAAACTCATGTTTTCATTGTGGTTAAACAGGACATTTTAGAGATCAATGTCCTAAGAAGAACCTGCCCTCTGAAGTAGCAAAACTTCAGACTAGAGTACAACAACAAGATGTGAAACCCATTATACTGCAAACAAGATCTTCAGCACCAAAACCAACAGCACCAGCAGGAAATACAGTAGTAATGCCTGCGGGTTCCTCCACAGGCATACAGACTGGAAGAGGCAGAGGTGCAACCAATTCAACTTTTCAAGCAAAGGTAAATTACATCTCAGTAGAAGATGCAGCTGGAGTGAATGATCTTATTGCAGATATGTTCCTAGTCAACTCAATACCTACATTAATTTTGTTTGACCCTGGGGCAATACATTCATTTCTATCCATGGAGTTTGTCACAAGAAACCAAATGCCAACTGTTTCATTGCTAAAATATTATGCTATCCAAACACCTAGAATTAAAATGGAATCTCGTTTCGGGTGTGGTGATCTCACTATAGAAATCCATGGATTAAAGTTTAAAGCAAATTTGTTAATATTGGATATGAAAGGGCTAGTTGTTATACTGGGGATGAATTGGCTTACTAAAAATAAAGCCATAGTAAGATGTGAAACCAAAACAGTGACCCTGACCAGTCCTGAAGGTCAAGAGATAGTGGTACACACTGACCATGACCTGATCCGAAAAGTGAAGGGAAGCGTACATAGTGCATTGACAAGTGAAGGGATACAAGTGCCAGTGGTGCAAGAATATCCAGATGTATTTCCTGAGGAGTTACCTGGAAGACCACCTGATCGACAAATAGAGCTTGCAATAGAATTGATTCCAGGCACTCAACCAGTTACAAAGCATTAGTATAGAATGTCAGCAAATGAGTTGAAAGAACTGAAAAGACAATTGGATGAACTGAAGGAGAAAGAATTTATTCATCCAAGTGTGTCACCGTGGTCAGCTCCAGTTTTATTTGCTAAGAAAAAAGATGGAAGTTTAAGGATGTGTGTTGACTATAGAGGGCTGAATGCAGTGACAATTAAAAACAAGTATCCACTGCCAAGAATCGATGATTTATTTGATCAACTCAAAGGAGCAAAAGTGTTCTCAAAAATCGAGCTGTGATCGGGTTATCATCAGCTAAAAATCCGAGAGCAAGATCGAGAGAAGACTGCATTCACCACAAGATATGGACTTTATGAATTTACAGTGGTACCTTTTGGTCTGACAAATACACCAGCCTATTTCATAAATCTTATGAATCTGGTGTATATGGAATAATTGGATCATTTTGTGGTAGTATTTGTGGATGATATACTGATCTACTCCAAGAGCGAAGAAGAACATAAAGAACATTTGCATATTGCTTTGACCAAGCTTAGAGAACATCAACTATATGCAAAGTTCAGTAAATGTGACTTTTGGATGAAGGAAGTTGCATTTCTGGGCCATATAATCTCTGAAGGAGTCAAGGTAGACCCAAAGAAGATCAAATCCGTGATGGAGTGGAAGCAACCAACAACTGTGACAGAAGTGAGAAGCTTTCTTGGATTTACAGGATATTATCGCCGATTCATAGAAGTATTTCACCCATTCACACAACTGCTTAAGAAGGACAAACCATTTGAGTGGACAAAAATAATTGTGAAGAAAGTTTTCAACAATTGAAGACAAAGTTGACAACTGTGCCAGTTTTGATACTTCCAGATCCAGAAAAAGAATTCCAAATCTATTGTGATGCCTCAAGGCAAGGGTTAGGATGTGTTTTGATGCAAGAAGGGAAGGTCGTAGCTTATGCTTCAAGGCAATTACAACCACATGAAGAGAACTATCCCACTCATTATTTGGAACTAGCTGCAGTAGTTCATTCATTGATGATCTGGAGGCATTATTTACTGGGTAATCATTGTGAGATATTTTCGGACCACAAAAGTCTGAAATATATCTTTACCCAGCTTGAATTGAACCTGAGGCAACGAAGATGTCTGGAACTGATCAAGGATTTTGATATAGATCTTCAATATCATCCAGGCAAAGCTAATGTGGTGGCAGATGCACTTATCAGAAAGGCATATCAAAGCTTAGCTAATGAAGTTGAACATCCACCACAGCTAATAACAGAAATGCAGAGGTTAAATTTGACAATAGTTGAACAAGGGATGTTAGCAACACTTGAAATTCAACCACTATTGACAGATCAAATCAAGTCAGCTTAAGACGAATATGAAGAAACACATCAACTCAAGAAAAGCAGTCAGGAGAAAGGTTCAACAGAGTTCACTAAAAATGGGATTCTAACATTCCATGGTCGTTATTGCATACCTAATAAAAAGGAATTGAAGGACTTAATCCTGGCAGAAGCTCATTCTTCGCAATTCTCAATATATCCTGGAGGCACCAAGATGTATAAAGACCTGAAGAAGAGATTTTGGTGGAACAACATGAAGAAGGAAGTAGCTGAATATGTGGCCAAATGTGATGTGTGTCAGCAAATAAAGATAGACCATCAAAAACCTTCTGGTTTATTACACCCATTACCAATACCAGAGTGGAAATGGGAGAGTATTGGAATGGACTTCATTACAGGATTGCCCAAGACAAAGGAAGGATATGATGCTATTTGGGTTATTATTGATCGATTAACTAAAGTAGCACATTTCCTTCCTATCAAACATACTTATGGAAAAGATAAGCTGGAAGAATTAGAATTGACAAAAATTGTAGTACTTCATGGAGTTCCAAAGGAGATTGTTTCAGATAGAGGTGCTCAATTTACCTCTATGTTTTGGGAGAAATTGCATGAAGCAATGGGCACAGATCTGGCATTCAGCATAGCTTACCATCCGCAAATAGGAGGACAGACAGAAAGAACAAATCAAATTTTAGAAGACATGTTGAGAGCATGTGCTATAATATATGGAGTAGCATGGAATACCTGTCTGCCATTTGCACAGTTTTCATACAATAACAGCTATCAGGTTAGTATTCAAATGGCCCCATTTGAAGCATTATATGGTAGAGAGTGTAGAACTCCTTTAAATTGGACTGAGGCAGGAGAACATCAATTTCTCGGACCTCAAATAGTTCAAGATGCTGAAGCTCATGTGAGAATCATCAGAGAGAAGATGAAAATTGCTCAAGATCGATAGAAAAGTTACGCTGACACCCACAGAAAAGATTTAAACTTTGAAGTCGGAGATTTTGTTTATCTCAAAGCTACTCCATTCAAAATTGTCAAGAGATTTCAGGTTAAAGGGAAACTGGCACCAAGATATGTAGGTCCATTTCAAATTACTAAGAGAATTGGCGAAGTGGCATATGAGATACAATTGCCACCAAATTTGGCCAAAGTGCACAGTGTATTTCATGTGTCCCAGCTTAGAAAATGCTTAAGGCAGCCTACCGAGGAAGTTTCAATGGAAGAGATTGAACTCCTAGAAGATTTAACCTATCCAGAAGAGCCTTTACAAGTACTTAAGACAACAGAGCGGCAGCTCAGAAATAAGAACATCAAGTTTTGCCGAGTTCAATGGAGAAACCATACAGCTGCTGAGTCCACATGGGAAAAGGAGTCAGACTTACAACAGGATTTTCCCAACTTACTCCCTGGACCAAGTTAATCTCGGGGTTGAGATTCTTTTTAAGGGGGGTAGGTTGAAATACCCCAAAAATTCAAAATTTTTGAAGCATCTCTTGATTTTTTCTTGAATTTCCCCTCCTTTCCCAATTTGGCAAAATTCTTGGAAAATCCGCTTTCCTCATCCGTTCTTTCCGCCTCCTCCTCACGCTGGCGCTTCCCTGCGAAGCCGTCACCACCGAACCGCCTCTCTGTTCACCGCACACGCGCCGCTGGTTTGCGGCTACCCGTACCTCGCGCATTCACACACCCCTCTCAACACGACCCCACCAGTCAGCCACAAACCCCTGCTCTCTCCTTGCTTCGCGTGCTGCCGCCCTCGCACTCCCTCCTCTCGCCCCTGCACATATCACCCATTTCACGCTCAACCGGTGCAAGGAAGTCAAGCTTCTATCAACAGTCGCAGGGGACAGTGCCACCTCCCTCTCTTGTGCTGGAAGCTCACTCCCGAACTGCCTCAAGAGGCCACCACCTTACGCGAGGTATAAAGTCCGATGGCCACTGCAGAACGCCTCCTGTCACTCCCACATACCTCGCAAAGCTACCGATTTTAGCTTGAGTTCACTGTAGCGCCGCCGATCGCCGCCCCTGCGCCCGGTAAGCCCTAGCAGTGATCTCAAGCTACAATTGATTACTTTTCAATTCCTGGCACTGACACAATCTCTTTTACTTGCTGATCACACCGACGAACTCCCTTGGGCAAATGCGTCGGCCTAGAGCCATGGCGACTGAAGTCGCTGTTGGCAGCAAAGCCTCCTCCATGGCCAGCTCACCTGAGCCTCTCCCGACCCAAATTACCACCATAACCATGATCCTGACTCCTCCTAAATGGTTAAAAAGCCCCCAATTTATCCGAAAAACCATTGAAGTACCATGACGCCACCGTGAGAGCCGTCGCCTTCTCGGCCGCCGCCTGCCGTCTCCGTCCATCCCCATACTCCCTAAAGTCCAAAAATGGAAACCCAAGCTCACACCGCTCCCCTTTGTGAAATCCATTCCCTCCAAGGTGCCCTGTCGACGCCGCATCGCTGGAGCTGCCACGTTCTGTTTTGCCGCCAAAGGGAGGCGTCAGGAGGTTGAAGACGACTCCCGGGGTGACGTGGTCGCATCGCGTCCGTCAGCGCCGTTCCATCCGAGCGCTCCGCTTTCTTTTAAATCCGGACCGTAGCGTCTGTTACTACCTTCCATCCGAGCGCCCGCGCTTGTCGCATCGCGTCCGTCCATGCCGTCCGCGCACGCTGGGCTTCGGCCGAGCTCTCGCATGGGCCGCACGCTAGTTGGCCTACTCGGCTTGGGCTGTAGGCCGGTCGGCCTGTTCGACCGCACGGGAAAGAGCCGGCTGGGCTGCACTGTTCACCGAGCCGGCCCAACACTGTTCACCCAAATTAAAAATCCAGAAAAATTGTTAAAAATCCCAGAAAAATCTGGAAAATTTTGAAAATCCCAAAAATACACTATTTTGATCAGCTTGACACCCTGAATTCAAATTTGGCTTCCTTTCCACCAAATTCATCTCCAATAAATTCAAATTCCTCCATTTGAAATTTTATGCATTTTACTCCTTTTTAATTAGATTGTTTTTTCTAGCTTGATTAGAATAAAGTATGGACTTATGTTGTTATTTTATGTGTTTATGTTAGCTTCCGACTTCATCGAAGTTGCAGCTCAAGATCCGGAACCGGTCACTCAATTGTACGAGATCGTTGAAATTCCTGAGCAGCAAGGCAAGTTGCAAGTTTTTGATCATATTGAAGCCCATAAATTCTTACAGTATTTAATTAAAGTATTTCCATTATTGATAATTGTGAAATGTTTATTGCTTAAAATAAATATTTAGAATGGCATGCCACTTAGATAAATCCTACCACTGATAAATACCCTATTTAAATTGTGGCCACATTCACCTTGAAAGCCTTAGTAGCAATTAAAATATTGTACAAATATACATAGATCATCTCATTCAACATTTTGTACTACTAAGTGATTTTGGCCATTGGCTGGTAGAATTTGGAAAACTTGTACTAGGGTAAGGGTGCGCTGTGGAAAATCACGATGTCATCTCCGTCCATGACCTTACCCTAGGGTGGAGGTTGGTTGGAATGGTGGTGGTTAGTGCTGTTGAGCATAGTGGAAGTTGTGGTTGATGCCTCAGATGCTAAGTAAAATACACAGTGAACGCTCAACCATAGGAGTTGACTTGTCAACACTGGTTTAGTAGCTGCTCAACTCGATTGAAACTTTACAGGAGGTGAGATGACAGGATGCTGGGGAGTTAGGTATGCTGCGGGTACCTAACAATGGTAGTAATCACTTAAAATGGCAAGGGGAGTTTAGGTTTAGTTTTTGGTCGTGTCTGAGTGATCCTATCAGGTAGAGCCTATATAAAGAATTGAGCAATGAAACGACCTGGCTTTCTTAACTTTGTCGCGGGAGTTAAGAAATCGTGTGGGTAAAGTCGAGCAACTCTGTAGAGTGAAACTAATGGTATTCAAATACGCCGTGCTTCCGGTTAATGAAGCTGTGTTAATTGGGTGATTCCAATAACAAGGCATAAGTAGAATTTATGATGTTATTAATCTGAGTAATGATGAGATTTTATCTGATAACAGAAAACCTCCTTATCTTAAGGAGAAATGTTTTAAATTTATTTGTTTGCAAATAAAACTGCATCCACTCAATGTAATAAAACCAATATATTCCCACCCTTGATTATCCTTGCAAGTAGTAAATTAGGGTTTACCCTTGTAACTTGCTGGGTACGGTTGTACTCATAACTTGCTAAATCAACAATAGAAGGCCAATGGAGCCAAGAAGAGCCTGCTGAGGAAGAAGCTCGTGAGGAACCAGTCTTCTCTGAGGAGGATTGGTCTTAGGTCTTAGCCTCGCTCAGGCCGCTTGGGATCTTTTGAATTGTACTGTGGTTTGTTGGCTTGCACGCCCGCTAGCGAAAACTGGTTGATAAACCATATATCGTAATAAAAGTTGGTTCTTTTGTTGTAAGCTTGTACTATTGTGATGATCGCTCATGTTTAGAACGTCGTAACTTTTCATTTTTGTACGGTTATGGGGTACCGTAATCTCCGAAATGGGGGTGTTACAGACTCCCACGTTGAGTCGCTAGGCCGTCCTGGAGCGCCCTCATGCTGGACACCCAGAGCGCCCTCGCGCTGAGCCCCCAGGCTATCGCCTCGGTCCGAGTTGCCCCTGCGCTGTTGTCCCCGTGTACCCAGTCATCCACCGCTATGCCCCCGAGCACTCTAGTGTTGAATGCGTTGTTTGATCTTTGATGGAACAGTGGTAGTAGCTCTAGTATAGAAATGAAGAGAAGGTTGGGTCATACACAGGGGCGGAGTCACACCTTGGGCAGGATAGACTTCAGTCCGAGGTGTGAAAAAATACCTAGTATCCAGCCTGGGTAAATTCTGTCCAGCCTGGGTAACATTTTCATAGTTCAGCCCAGATAGCCTAGATTTTTTCACTACTAAGCCTGAGACGTAACTAAATCCTAGCTCCACCACTAGTCATACACCTGTGTGGCACTCTACACGCTATCCCGAACTCCATGGAAATGGAGCACATGCGCACACCAAGAGGAATCCAAGCCAATATGTCCAATAATAAGAGCATGCATGTGTGACGTGTAGGTGACTAATAATGTCACATACAGTTATGCATGGTGAGAATCTATGCTGACGTATGGATGCTAGCTACTGCATGCCGCGTCAGCTAACCATGCGACTCACATCTCTCCCACATCCCTGCTCCTTCCCCCTCTCCCTCCATCCGACACATAGCATAGAGATAATTAGTGGGTGAATAATTGCATGGACAAGGGGCCCCACAAATCTCTTGGAGCTAGTGGCCTTATCTCGGGATACACACCGAGTGAATAATTTCCGTTTGATCGATCGATTGAAGGCTTATGAGCAAATATGAAAATAATAAATAGGCATCCGGTACCATCCCCTTTAGGCTTAAGTCATATGACGTACACGTACATGCACAACCAAACCTGTCCTCTTTGGCACACATCTCTCTCTCCAATGCTAGCAAGGCGGCATAAGATAGTACAGTGAAAGGGGGAAAGAAAGCCACCGATAGATGCCCACTCCAAGGGGGGGTGGCTGCGAGTTGGGCGCACATGACACATGCTGCGACCTTCGTTGCACTTACAGTTGCTAAGTGCAAAAACCCTCACCACCTTTGGACTTCATCCGTGCGGAGACACCCTGGACTTCACCTTTAGACTTATCCACCGGGGGGATGGGGGACCCTTCACGCCAAACACTTGGGTGACCTAGACCCCCTCCGCTCGCTTCGCGCACTTCGGACCCACGACGTTTGCTCAGTCACACCGGGCCGACAAACCCCAACACGCCTCAATGGCCTAGCTTCGACGTGATTCACTTTAGCCTCGATGGCTTTTGCCTTGGCTGCACTTCACTTCGCCTTGATGGCGTCTCCTTGACTAGAGACTCCCCTTAGTTTGACAGGCTTATCTCAGTGAGTTCTAACACGCCTCGATGGCTTTGCCTCGGTGTGGTTCACTTTGGCCTCATTGACTTTTGCCTCAGTTGAACTATGCTTCGCCTCAATGGTGTCTTCTCGACTAGGAGCTCCCTCTAGTTTGATGGATTCCCCTCGACGACCCCTAACACACCTCGATGGCTTGACCTCGGTGTGGTTCGACTTGGCTTTGATGGCTTTGCCTTAGTCGAGTTTTCATTCGCCTTGACAGCGTCTCCTCGACTAGGGGCTTCCCCTAGCTTGAAGGATTCACCTCGGTGATCTCCAACACATCTCGATGGCTTGACATCGGCATGGTTTGACTCAACCTCGATGACTTTGTCTCAGCTGAGCTTTGATTCCCTCACCTCGGCGATCTCCAACACACTTCGATGGTTTGACCTCGGCGTGGTTCGACTCGGCCTCGATGGCTTCACATCGGTCGAGCTTCAATTTGTTTTGACAACGTCTCCTCGACTAGGGGATCCCCTAGCTCGAAGGATTCACCTCGGCAATCTCCAACAAGCCTCAATGGCTTGACCTTGATGACGTCTCCTTGACCATGGACTCTCTCTAGCTCTACAAATGACCAAACCACCTCCTTTCATCAAGGGCCACGCCCTGACTTGTGGAGTACTCCGTGCTTTGCAGTCAATGCTAAGATGAGTCAGCTACGCAGGCCTCGGTGAATTGACTACCTTGCATTCGAGTGCACATCTTCTCACTTCGAAGGCCGGCCCTCAAAGAGTTGATAACTCCTTGTGAGGTCATACCTAAGGCAAGTTGGGTATTTAGAACTTTTGTGCTCACCCACTCGCATCGTGGGCGATCTTTCGGGGGTCGTTCAATAGGTGCTTTGGCACGCCTCTAATCGCCTTAGGCAATTCGTTATTCCCTCGACCAAGCTTGACTCGATCTATTAGCACGGATTGATTGCTTTACATTGACAAGCACCAACACATCACCTTAGCACGGTGTGATTAGCCTCAGATACCATCCCTTGACAGAGTGTGTATTCGCAAGGGGCACTCCTTATTTCATGGGCCACGCCTCCGTAAGCTCACGTGGCATGCTTCCAAGCTTCTAGCGCTGTGTCTCGATGGGCCGAGTAGACAATAGCTTAGCGTGTATCCCCCACCCTAAGGGTCGAACCTCATCAGGCTAGACTCGGGTACGCTCACCGACTTTGAACATCTCGGCGTGCCGGCATGCAACTGAAGAGGTCATTGAGTTCTATGTCAAGTTCATGGCTCAGGTTGAACCAATAGGTTTGCCTCTATCTCATCACGAGGAGAGGCTAAAGGGTGTTGAGACCATCAGAAGGAAAGTAATAACTTTTGATCTGGACACGTACGCTCAAGCCCATTTTACGGTCATGCAACACATGACTGAAGTGTCCCCATATATTGAAGAGCACAAGAACATACTATACCAAGAGAATCCAGGTCAGTCAGAGGTTTGGATCACGAGACAACACAACTGTTGGTTAAATGAATGGTTGAAGATGCGACTCACTAGGAGGTCGTCAAGTGAAATTCTTCAGGTGAAACACTGCAATGGTTAGCAAAAGAGCCAAAATTTACAATTATGACATGGTAAGGATACGACATAAATAGTACACATTTTACACAACAGATCAGGATAGAAAGAGCATAATTTAGAACTCAGATGTCCGCATAGAAGCATTTCATAAGCAGTTCAATCCCGCTGGTTCAAGCTCCTACTATGGACTTGTAGAGGAGATTTGGGAGCTCGACCATGTAATTTTCAAAATCTCTCTATTTCGATGCTGTTAGGTCCAACTCCCACAGGATGTAAAGGTCAACAAGTATGATACCGTTAGGTCAAACTCCCACAGGGTGTAAAGGTCAACAAGTACGACGTCACTACTATGGATCTCGAACATACAGGATACAAAGATGAACCATTCATACTCGCGAGACAAGTTGTTCAAGTTTTTTATGTAGCCAACACGGCAAAAAGGAAGTGTCACTTTGTTCTACATGGAAAAAGAAGGATTGTTAGAGTTGAGAATATCGTAGATAAGGAAGTGTACAATCAAAGAACCGTCTATGATATATAACACATAACAAACGGTTTTTGGTATTAGCCGTACATGATATGCCATTTATCACAGACAGCTATGTTTAAGAATTGTCTATGATATGTGACATATCACAAATGATTTTTTGTATTAGTCATCTACGATGTCAGATATAACAGACAACTATATTTAGAAATCATTTGTGATATCTGATATATCATAGACGGTTTTTTGAAAAATCGTCTGTGTTGTGACTTATCATAGACAGTTTGAGAGCTATATATGATAACCGCATGTTATCACAGATATATAAATTCAGACGATTCAAAAACTGTCTATGATGACGGTTTTGAACTATCTATAATAACCCTTTATATGGTGCATATATATACCACAAAATAATAAATAATAATGAATTTTAGGGGGGAACACGGAAACAGTAGTTGCGTACAATAATAACTTGCCCCAAACAGTTTGGTGACATGCACATGTCACCATTTCATTTTGTGACAGGGTTATACAGCAATACTATCGATAATCTATTAGGCCAAAAGGTAATATTCCCTAAAAAAATTGCAACTGATATTTTTCCTCAAAACGAATATTTAACTGTATTATTCGAGAAATAATTTCTTATTTTAAGGTATGTTTATCAAAAATTAGTTCAAATTACTAGCCCATGTAAAATGTCGATGAAAATTAGTTCTTACCACTGGTTTGGTGCGCATGTTTGTAAAATCAGAGAGCATGAAAATTGGTTTGGTGCGCATGTTCTTACCGTTGATATGATAATCAGAAATGATCCACAAGAATGAAATAACCACATGTGCATACCCTAGTCTGATGCTAAGCCAGATGAACTTCGAGCCAACAAGCTTTGCTGCGATAACACTTTTTTCTGACCAAGAGTCCACCCAAAACTTGTAATGCCTGCAACTACTAGCTAGTAAGTGCACGGCTCCCGCAAACGCTCTGGATGCTATTATGGATCAAAACTAGGAAGGCGCATAAGATCAATGGAAACTGCAGTTTCCATTCTTCAACGAGAACCGCAATCGGCAAGTGATGCAATCATATAAAGAAAATACTCAGAACTGTACTTATCTATGTTTATCTATTACTGCAGTGCAAAGTATACCTGGAATCAGAAAATATATAGCAGGAGATTATCAGTCAATCGCCAAGAGAAAACGGCAGATCACGCTGCCACAACTGCGAAAAGGGAAAAAGAAAAGAAAGTGCGTGCTCGTTAAAGGAAAGCTTGTTTAGTCAATGGCTCTGGAAAAAACAAGAAGAATTACCACTGAATTAGAGCCATCAGAACTAGAGAAGTACCTGAATCTGGGTCAATTAATAAACTGTTGATCGCTGCAGGAGGAGAACGCTACGTGTTGATACGAATTGTTCTCTCCCAACGGGATCTCTTCAATCAGCGGTCCAACAGAAACAGGCACAACAATCATGAAACTTGCTCTACCTCTGCATGATCACGGCATGCAAATCAGGTATGAATTAGAGAATAAAGGGGACGAAATCTGAGCTCTTTATTGGTTAAGGGATGCCGTGGAGCTTACCACAACCAATAGCTTACTATGAGCCGAAAGGGTGTGAAGCCAGCGCGTAGAGGGTTTTAGGAAAAGCCTGTTGAGAAATAGTTTACATGCTCTCAGGCTTGATCTCAACAGTGTGTGAAGGGTTTTAGTTTACTGTTATTCGTAAACTAATTTCAACAGTGTGTGAAGGGTTTTAGTTTACTGTTATTCGTAAACTAATCACAACAGCGTGTGAAGGGTTTTAGTTTTCTGTTATTCGTAAACTAATCTCAACAGCGCGTGAAGGGTTTTAGTTTACTGTTTTTCGAAAACTAATCTCAACAGGCTTGATCAGGCGGCATTAGGAAACTCAGCATTATCACATGCTCGCAGGTTCAGCATGTGCTCCAGTGAAATCTCGAGGAAAACAGATCACGCCGAAAGGGGGTGACAGCAGAGGAAGGGTTGACCTGAGCATTTTCTGCCCAAGCCTCCTGTTCTTGCATCACGTGAACACTGGGAAAACCTTGCGTAAAATATGTGGACTAGATAGCACAGTCTACTAGGAGTATTTATTGCCAAGATTGGTTGTCGGCGTGATCACGCTAAGTAACCGGGAAGGCAAGGGCGGATGGTGCTGATTAATGTTTTTTAAATTTTTTAAATTTTTTCTTAAATAACTGTATAATTAGTGAGAATTGAACTCAAAGCTAAAAGCACAGAACAAAACATTCAAAACTCAAAATCTTGACGAACTTAGTCCTTAGAGGTCTGACTGCCAACCAGAGGGCAGTCTGACATCTCTTTGGTGGTCTGACCGCTAACTATGGGACAGTCTGACCTCTCCGGGGCAGTCTGACTGCTATGAACAATAATTTCAGGCAGATGAATAGTAAAATCAGCACGGTTGCAAATCTTCAAATCTACGTAGCTTTTGATTGGATGATCCAAAAACCATCGAACTTTGTACACACATTAAGGTCTTAGAAGCCTATTACAGCCATGGATCGCAAAAACCTATATCAAAGTTTAGATCTTTTTGAGTTTTAAGTAAGGTTGTACTCAAACCAAGCAAAAACCAAAATCGATGATCAAGACTCGCTTGTGGGCAGATGATAGCCAAGATGGATTTGGATATATTTCCACATGTCACAGCAAACAAAACCGCCGAAGAAATCACTCTAAAAACCCTCTGATAAAAAAACCACTTGAAAAATCAAAACATGCAATAACCAGGTTTCTTGATGAACTTGCTACCAAAGTGCCTAAATGGGTGGATGATGATTCTCAGAGGTTCAACTTCATCTCTTACATATCCTTAGTATAGTAAGATCAAGAAAAGGTTGAGAGGAGAGGAAAAACCAAACAAGTCGAGAGCAAATCAATCAAGTAAATAGATAGCCATGGAGAAGATCAAATATTGATTCTATTGCTGCTTGAGGAGGAAAGTTTTATAGCCACTCCATCTTGGAGGACAGAGAGCATACCAAGCACTTACCTCTTAAACCCTAACCCTAACAAAGAGAGCATATGAGAGGTGGGTTGAATGGTTAACTATAAGAATCCATTCTAACCCCTTTTTATAGATGGGCTAGTCAGCTACATCTACCTCTTAGTGTATGCTATCCATTTAGCACAATTGGGAAAACCTTTTAACCCCCCACACATGGGTTTTATCACTCACTACACTTATGCACGCTTTTCACTGCATTGTTACGTTGAGGATCGGGGTTACGCTCATAGAGAAACTGAGGCCTAGAATGATCGAGGATGTCGGGTGAGACGGTGAGTTCAAGCATGGCTTGAGAAAGGCAAGAAATGTTGAAGACGAGTTCAAATGGCGGGATTGCACCATGTGGCTTGGTCGGTCCAAGTAAAGCATGGTCCAGTAGAACCAAAATGGGGAGACTTGACTACACGCGGCAAGCCAGTGGTGCACCTATATGCGGCAAGCATAACGATTGCTTGCAATGAAAAGAGATTGACCTGGTCAAAGAAGGGTATTTTGGTAGTTTGGCCAAAATATCATAAACTACCTTGGATTAAAATTGTGGTGCATGAGTGCCACTTGGGAGAGCGGTTAGGTCAAGATGGAGTTGGTTTGATCAAGGTGGATAAAGGCTAAGGATTTAATTGATTCAGGATCACACTTATGCACTAGTGTTATCACGGCGAGGATTGGGGCTACGCTCATGGAGGAGCTGAGGCCCATAATGATCAAGGATGTCCGATGAGATGATGAGTTTAAGCATGGTACAAGAAAGGTAGAAAATATTGAAGCCGAGTTCGAACGGTGGGATTGCACCATGTGGTTTGGTCGGTCCAAATAAGGCGTGGTATGATGGAACTGGAATGGGGGAGACTTGCCAACTCATGGTAAGCTAGTGGTACACCTATATGTGACAACATGGCGATTGCTTGCAATAGAGGAAGATGACCCGATCAAGGAAAGGTATTTTGGTAATTTAGCCAAAATACTAGAAACTATCTTGGATCAAAACCGCAGCGCATGAGTGGTGCTTAGGAGAGTGGTTTAGATCAAGGTGGAGCTGATTTGATCAAGGTTGATCAAGGATAAGGATTTAACTAATTCGGGCTCATGCGTATTGAAAAATGTGCATAAGTGTAGTGAGTTAAACCCGTGTGTGGGTTAACGGATTTCTCTCATTGTGTGGGTTAGCTAGCCCATCTATAAAAGGGGTTAGAATGGAGACTTGTGGTTAACCATCCAACCCACCTCTCTTGTGCTCTCTTTGTTAGGGTTAGGGTTTGAGAATTGAGTGCTTGGTGTGGTCTTTGTCCTCAAAGGTAGAGTGGTTGTAAATCTTTTCTCCTTAAGCAGCAATAGAATCAATATTTGATCTTCTCCATGGCTATCTCTTTACTTGATTGATTTGCACTTAACTTGGTTGGTTTTTCCTCTCTCAAACTTTTCTTTATCTTGCTGTACCACGGATGTATAAAAGATGGAGAGAACCTCTGGGAATCATCCTCCACCCATCTAGATACTTTAGTAGTAAGTTCATCAAGAAACCCGTTTTTTTGCATGTTTTTTATTTTTCAAGTGGTTTCTTGATCTGAGGGATTTTATAGTGATTTCTTTGGTGTTTTTGCTTGCTGTGACATATGGGAATATATCCAAAACCATCTTGGCATCATCTGCACATGAGTGAGTCTTGATCATCAATTTTGATGTTTGCTTGATTTGGTTGCAACCTTTCTTAAAATTCAAAAAGTTCTGAACTTTGATATGGGTTTTTGTGATCCATGAATGGAATAGGTTTCTGACATCTTAAGCAAGGTGTGTACAAAGTTTCACATTTTTTTTGTATCATCCAATCAAAAGTTACGTGGACTTGAATATTCGTAACCATGCTGATTTTACTATTCATTTGGCTAAAATTACTGTTCATAGCGGTCAAATTGCTCGAGTAGAGGTTAGATCACCCCGGAGGTCAGACCACCCCATGGTTGGTGGTCAAATCGCCAAGGAGAGGTTAGACCGCACCCTGGTTAGTGGTCAGACCTCTAGGAACTAAGTTCTTCAAGATTTTGAGTTTCTTAGTGTTTTGCTCTGTGCTTTTGGCTTTGGATTCAATTCTCAGTAACTCTGTAGTTATTCAGAAAAGGATATGGAATACTTGGGGAAAAATTTTAATTGGCACCATTCACCCCTCTGTTGCCTTTCCGGTCCTACAAGTGGTATCAGAAACTGGTTAGCTCTTCTCATAGATCTTAACCGGTCTTAGGAGTCATGGCAGAAGACAAGTATTCCACCAAGCCTTCTATCTTCGATAGGGTCGACTATACCTTTTGGAAGAGGCTGATGTAGTCTTACATTCAAGCTCAAGGCTATATGATTTGGAAAATGGTTAAGACTCGGTTTGTTGTTCCTGCTGATGAGAAGATCACTGTTATGAATATGCCAGATGTTGAGGCAAACGTTAAGGTAAGGAACATCATCATTCAAGATCTTAGTAGAAATGTGTTTGATCACATCTCTCACCTTTCATCGACACACGATATCTGGGTGACCCTCGATGCATACCATGAGGGCACCACCCAGATCAAGACTGTCTGACAAGACCGGTACAAGAGGGAGTATAATAAATTCAAGATGCTTGCTGGTAAATCCTTGGATGAATGGTTTGGTAGATTTCACAAGATATTGAGCAACCTCTGAGCTATTGGTCTCACATACCCGACTCAGATAATGCTCGTTAGATGCTTTCTGCCCTGTATCTTAGAGTTTGGGAAACGAAAGTGACCACCATCAAGGACACGACTGGTCTATTGACCTTGAGTCTTGACACGTTATACTCTTGCCTTAAGAATCATGATATCGATGTCATCTCTCGTAAGACGAAGTCACAGTCGATGGCTCTAGTCTCTGATCCCACATCTACTTCTGGACCATTTTCTGATGGTTTCTCTGGTTTCTCCTTGGCTGCTTTGTGCAAGATGATTGATGACTAGGTTGGTCAATTTTCAGAGAGTGACTTAGCCCTCTTAGCTAGAATGTTCTCACACACATATAAGTGGGTTAGAGAGAGAAAGAAAGGAGGTCCAGTGATCTACTTTGAGTGTGGTGGCCCCAACCACATGCAAGCAAATTGCCCCAAGTTGGAGAAGGGCAAGATCGACTACGGCGGTATAAGTAAGAATGACTACACCAAAAAGAACCGTAACAAGAAGCCACCAGCTCGTGATCAAGGTAATGAGAAGAGTACTGCAATCTCAGCAAGGCGAAGAAGCTTTTCCACTGCATCCTCACCGCCTTCGACAACTTTGACTTCAGCGACATAGAGGGCTGGAGCAATGATGATGGTGACGATGATTCATAGAAGAACACCAAGGACAACGATGACTTCACTCGGATGTGCTTCATGGCTGACGAGAATAGCATCGAAGATGACGATCTCTACAGTGACTCTGATGAGGTAGGCCTCTCCTACGACCAGCTCAATGATGCCTTTTTGAAGTTGGAAAAGTTCTATGCTAGGTCCAGGGCTGGTGTGGTGAATTAGAGAAGGAGGTAGAGAGCTTGTCGTGAGAGTTTGTTCCACTTATATCTATTTTCTCTTGTGATGATTGTGATGTATGTTCTTCTTTGCTTGGAGATATAGAGACACTAAATACCTCACATGATGGTGTGATGTTTGAGCTTGACTCGCTTAAGATAGAGAATATTAGTTTGTTAGATGAACTAGAGATGGCTAGAGTTACTCCATTTTAGTTTGATTCTGCTGAGGCTACAGTCTGCACCTCATTTGAGGATAAGGACAATACTTTTAGAGATCTGTACACATTTCTCCTTGGTCTGCTTGAAACTTGTGATAGCTGTGTCAACTTGAAGAATAATCTAAAGAAGGTAGATCATAAAATTGCTGAAATGTATCCTGCTTTGATTGAGCCTATTGCTTCTTGTGCCAACTATCCTAAATTAATTGCTGAACTTGAATCCATACTTAACCAATTTCAAGACATGCGTGATCATAATAAGAAAATGACTCAATATGCTTCTAAGGCTCCTGTTAGTTCACCATGCAACAATTGTGAAGAATTAAAATATAATTTGATTGCTTTGGATGAAAATTATGTGAAACTAAGGACCTACTAGAGAAGTCACAATCTGCTTACTTGTTCTATGATGAAGTAGAGGAGAAAATGAAAAATGTAGGAGACCTTTAGGAAGGTATTCAAGGCCCAGATAGCTAGGATTAGGTCTACCCCATGTATATCATGCGAAGCCCGCAAGCTTGAGGCGGCCGTGTGTAGGGAGAGATATGCATATGCTATTCGATCTTCTTCTTCTGCTTCTTCATCTTCATCTTCCCCATGTTCTTCCTGTGCTTCTCTTTTTAGGAATGTGAATACCTACATCATGAACACTCTTGAAAATTTTATCAGAGGGAAGAAGAAACTCAATGTTATCATGGACAAATCCAATATTTGCAAGTTCAATCAAGGACTAGGATGTGATTTTCTAGAGGATGTGAGGAAACATCTACCTATAGTTGTTAGAGTTGTAGTAGGAGGTGTGATCGAGGTTGCATCTAAGTCTAAGGAGACAATGTTTAAGTCTGCGGGCATTGTCCATGGGATTTATGATAGTAAGGTTATGCCTCCTCCTGCTTCGACCTCTCAGAAGGTGAAGTATCATTGCACCTTCTATCAGAAGAATGAACACTTAGTTAAGTTCTGCTTTAGGCATGCCAAGGTCACGTGTCGTAATCATGTTCGCACTCTTAGGGTTATCCAGGGTTAGCCCCAGACTCGGAGTGCTCCTAAGATTGACACGAGTCCTAGAGTTGTAGCTAGCTCTTATGACTTTCTTGGTTTTAGGCAGCATCGAGGACTTGGTTTTCAAGCTTCTTCTAGTTTTGGTCCTTGAGGTTCTTCTGGTAAGTATTTCTACCGTCTTGAGAATAGACCTCGTTTTCCCTATCAAGGTAGCTATCTGGCATGATGAGTATACACCAGACAAAGGTTTGAGTTCTATTTCTATACCTTTTGATTCTGTGAGAGGTGAGTTTCGTAGTGTCACTAGAGGTCAGTCTTTTATTTCTATGACTGGATCTTCTACTCATCACGTAACTCAGTACTACGGTTCCTAGGTCTGCTCTTATTTACCCTAGTATTGAGTCATCGATGTTTTTTCTCACTGATTCAGGTTCGTCGGCTAGGAAGCGAGATGTTTGGCTTGTTGACTCCTGTTGTTCTCATCATATGACCAGAGATTCATATTGATTCTCTTCCTTAGTCTAAGCTCCAGGTGATGAGATGATCACCTTTGGAGACATTTCATTAGGTCGAGTCATCACTAAAGATACTATGTGCATCAATAATTCTTTTATTCTTAAGGATGTTGCCTTAGTGAGTAAGTTGCAATATAGTTTTCTGTCTGTTCCCAGCTTATCGATGACGATTTCAAGGTAAGATTTAAGAAAAATACTTGTAAAATCCTTGATTCTTTAGGAAGTCTAGTTTGCAGGATTTCTAGGTTCAAGAGAATCTTTCGCGTTGATTTTATCGAGTCTTCTGGTGATTCTCTCGGTGCTTAGTTGCTTTTGAGTCCCGTGATCTTTTCTTTTGGCATAGGAGACTTAATCACATTGGCTTTGATCACCTAACCCGAGTTAGTGGCCGCGATCTCATTCGTGGTCTGCCTAAGCTCAAGATGGTCAAAGACTTAGTTTGTATTCTTTACCAGCATGGCAAGATGGTTGCTGCATCTTATCTTCAGCCATTATGACTATGACCAACATACTAGGATGGCTTCCTCATATGGATATTGTTAGTCTAATTAGAGTGTAGTTGGCTGGTGGAAAGTGGTACATTCTTGTTGTAGTTGATGATTTTTTAAGGTTCTCTTGATTATTTTTCTTAGCCTCAAAGGAGGAGACTTTTAGTCATTTTCATAGTTTGTTCAGTAAGTTATCTGTTGAACTCCTTGGTACCTTACGAGCGATTCATAGTGACAATGGCACGGAGTTCAAGAACTCCTACTTTGAGATGTTTTGTGATGAGACAGGTGTAGAGCATTAGTTCTCTTTTACATACATCCCATAGCAAAATGACATTGTGGAGATGATGAACTGTACCTTGGTCGAGATGGCTAGGACGATGCTAGATGGGTATGGTGTACTTAGAAAGTTTTGGCTTGAGGTTATAGCTACCGCTTGCTATATTTTGAACAAAGTTTTTCTTAGGGAACACTTGCATCACACTTCTTATGAGTTAAGGTATGGGCGAAAGCCCAGTGTCTCACATTTTCGTGTCTTTGGTTGCAAGTGTTTCATTCTGAAGTCTAGAAAGCTAGATAAGTTCGAGTCTCGCTCATCTGATAGTATCTTTATGGGTTACTCAACTTCTTTACGGGGTTATATGGTCCAAAACGATGAGACGAGTAGCTAGGATAATAGAGACCTGTGAGGTTACTTTCGATGAGGCTAGTCCTGGTAGTAGGCCCAATATCTCAGGTCTAGCTATGCAGTCCGAGACCATCTTTGTAGATGATGAGAATGGTGGAGATGAAGGTTCTTTACTTGATCCAGTTCCATTTATCCCTGAGGTTCCTGCTTATACCACTACGCCTCAGGGAGATCAGTCCTTACCTTCTAGCTCTTCTAAAGCTTGTGGCTCTGCTCCTACCTCCATAGTTCATGAGGTAGAGGCCACTTGTTTATCATATTCAGGACATTCCCAACACATTCAGCGTCATCATCCTTCTGAGCAGATCATATGTAATCTCTTTGAGTGTGTCACACGCTCAAAATCTAGCTCATCTCATTTCTATCTACATTCTACTTTTGTCACCACATTTGAGCCCAAAGATATTGGTCATGCTCTGTCTGCTGAGTCTTGGGTCAATGCCATGCATGAGGTGTTAGAGAATTTTTAGAGAAACAAGGTCTGGTAGCTTGTTAAGCCCCAAGTGGTCATAATGTCATAGGAACCAAGTGGGTTTTTAAGAATAAGCAGAGTAGGATGGGTAGTCATTCAGAACAAAGCTAGACTGGTAGCTCAGGATTTCTCCCAGTTTGAGGGCTTAGATTTTGACAAGACCTTCACCCCTGTAGCTAGTCTAGGGGCCATTAGGATTTTGCTTGCATTCACAATATCTAAGGGTTTCAAGCTGTACCAAATAGATGTCAAGAGTGTTTTTCTGAATGGGTATATTGAGGAAGAAGTTTATATTGGACAACCTCTAGGTTTCAAGAACACTAAATACCGTAACCATATTTTCAAGCTTTCTAAATCCTTGTATGGACTTAAGTAAGTACTAGAGCTTGGTATGAGGGGCTTAAGTCCTATATTTTGAGCCATAGTTTTGAGATGGGTAAGGTAGATAAGAATTTGTTCATTATTAGGCATGGCAATGACTTTCTACTCGTTTAGATATATGTGGATGATATTTCTTTGGTGGCTCTTCTCATGCTCTTATTTCTTAGTTTTCTGATGTCTTGATCACGAAGTTTAAGATGAGCGTGATGGGCAAGTGGAGCTTCTTCCTCGGCTTCCAAATCAAGTAGACTCGAGAGGGTACCTTCTTGTATCACGGCAAGTACACTCGAGACCTCCTGAGATGTTTTGACATGTGTGATGGTAAGCCGGTGTTGACTCTAATGACAACTATGACTACACTTGATCCTGATGAGGATGGCAAGCCTATAGATCAGAAGGAGTACCACATCATGATTGGTTCCCTCCTGTACCTCACTGCTTCGAGGCCAAACATACACTTCGTCGTATGTCTGTGTGCTCGTGCTCGATTTTAGGCTTCTTTTCATGCCTCTCACCATTAGACGGTGAAGCGTATCTTCGGGTACCTTCGAGCTATTCTAGATTATGATATTTGGTACTCTTCTGCTTCTTGTCTTTCCCTCATAGCCTATTTTGACGCAGATTTTGCTAGTTATATGATAGATAGGAAGAGAACTTCTGGCTTTGCCAATTCATTGGCACTTCTCTTATTTCTTGGTCTTCTAGGAAGTAGTCAAGTGTTGCACAGTTTACCGTAGAGGCCGAGTATGTTGCAGCCGCTAGTTGCTATAGTTAGGTGCTTTGGATGGTTTTGATCTTGCAGGACTTTGGATTAGCCATAGATATTCCACTTTTCTGTGATAATATTTCTTCCAATAACATTGCCAAGATCCCATTGCAGTACTCTAGGACCAAGCACATAGATATTCTGTATCATTTCCTTAGAGACCATGTAGAGAAGGGTGACATAGTACTTTAGTTTGTTGAGAGTGACCACCAGTATATTGATATTTTCACTAAGCCTTTACATAGCTCGAGGTTCATGACTTTGCGGGGAGAGCTTGTGGTGATTTGTCCTTGTAGCATAATCTGAGGGGAAGCATCATGTAATTTCTGTATCGTATGGTCATTTATTTCTTTTTGCACCTTGCTTTCATGTGCTTTGGGGTTGGTCTTTCTAGCATAAACCAGAGTTATTATCATAGTTTGCAGGTTAGATTTCTTCCTCTCATCTTATGTCATTAGGATGCTATTTATTAGTTGATTCTTTTGTCACTAGGTTGAGTTCACTCACTTCTTTTAGGTCTAGCAGGGTTTGACCTTTTGGGTAGATAGGGAACGTGTTTACTCTCTTATGTTTAGATGATCAGCTAATAGTCCTAAGGTCATATGGGGTAGATGAGAGCGAGTCTGAACCACTGTTTGATCCTACTATCTTGTTTACGCTTTAAAAACTACCATTTCTTCGTTTTCTTAAGCTTCTTCTCTCTTGCTTGTTATTTTGGTTCAAGAGAAGTTCATTTGAGATTTTTTGATCTTATTGTTGACATAACTCAACTTGAACAAAAATATTTCGAAACTTGACTCACGTGTTGAGGGGAAGTTAGGATCTTTATTGTATCATATTGCATTTTAAATTTAGTGACTTGTATTGTAATATAAATACATATTGTATTGTAATATAAATACATAGAGTTTTGACTATTATCCTTATGTGATATGATATCTTACTTTACATCTTGCCATGTCTTCTGCTAGCTTGTTAGATTTATCTTGTCCTTCTAGGTGTAGCTTAACTCTTGTCATGCTAGTTTTATTAAATATGAAAACTTGAATTAAATCATGTCTTGTTGGTTCTTGTAACTAGTTTTGCTCTAGTGAACCACTTATGATTCATGCCATGTCAAATAAGCTAAGTTGAGTTTTGAACATAAATTGAGCTTTATATTGAGCTATGGTAGTTCTTTTTTAAAGCATTAGTTAGTATTAACTCTTTGTTCTTGAACTAAGCTAAGAAAATGCAAGAAATAATCTTTGTTATACAAGAAAACTGATCTCACCAATTCTTTCTCATGAGACGGCTTACCATTGCACTAGCCATGAAATCAAGGGTAGTTTTGGATGACCAAGACCACTCTTTTAAACTTCTTGCTTGAGATGGTTGTACTAAGGCTTGAGATTTAGTACTTTGCTAAGAAAGCCAAAAATGTGAAAAATAGTTGAAACTTAGCAGGCAGTTGTGGATGGATCCTAGTCCAGTACTTACTTTGCTAAGAGCAAAATTTGTTTGCAATAAGTGCTAAATGTGCTAAATTTACGTAATTCCAAGTGCTTGAACAAAATAATTCAATATTGAACTTGTAACACTCTAAATTGCCTAAATTATAGCTTGTTGGTTCCATTTAGCATATTGACATGGCTTGACTTATTTTTGGATATCTTTGGCAAACTTATGATCATGAACAACTTGACATACTAAAAATCCATTTAAACTCAGATTATTGCTCATTTGCCTTTAACTTTGCTATATATGGTTTGCTATGATCTAGCTAACTCTTTAATATAATTGCTTTGTGTAATACTTATAAAGTCACTTTGGATAATTTTTATGGCTCCTAATGCTAAAAATGAATAAAATACAGCTACTTCATTTCATTCATGCTCTATCTTCTTCCATGCATCATGATAACCCCATTGTCAAAGGGGAAGAAAGATCGATAAAATGCATATCTAGAATATGATTTAGAGTTTTTGTACAAAATTTTGTTAAATTGTAGCTTTACTATTTTGATGTGATTCTTCTGATCTTTTGATCTCTTCTCACCATGACAAAGGTCAAGTAGAATAATTATTTCTTCATATGGATCTAGAGAAAGGTTCCTGACTCATTTGATGGATTTGAAGCTTTTTATGGAATTTATGTCATTTTTAATAGCTTCAATTCACCTCTACCTCAAATGATCATTTTTAGCTCAATGCTTTATTGTTTTGACTATTTGTAACCCTTTTTGTAAATTTCCCTCTCTATTACTAAACCACCTTTAAAATGTATTTTTGGTAAATTGCCAATGATCATGTAAAAGGGTCATATATTTTATTGGGACAAACTATTGCAATTTGGGGTTTGGAAATTTTAAAATGCATTCGGATCAGTGGTCTACTGTGAGTATTGTACATCTAAATGGTTGGACATGACGTCTAGTTGGCGTCAGATCAATCGAGTCTTTTTCTTGGCATGCATGCAGAGTTGGTGATTTGCTTTGACGAAGCTGCATGCAAGCATTACCATTTGGGTGGTTGAGAATAGTTTAAAGAATGGTAACAGACACAGGGGTGAGTATTGCTTTTAAATTTTTTTCTTAAGTATTCATTATCTTTTACTCCAATAGTTACAAAGCTATGAAGATTAGGATGAGAAACTACTGTAAGATGAGTGTCGGGACCCCGGATTATCAAACCCGGACCCTCTGTGTAATACAGCACTAGTCCCAGATCAAAGCTAGTGCACACAGTCAAACAGAATGGAAAACATCACCATCAACGATTTATTACAATAACTAAGAGTACTGACCACCGGGTCTCATTATTACAAAGGAGGTTTAAGACCTCGCACACAAGAAATAGAGCGGAAGCAAATAAAACTCGAGGATGACCCATCAATTCGCCACAGGCAATTGACTGGGGAAGCGCGACCTAGTTCTCCGGGAAGAATCCATCACAGCCACACGCGAAGCAGTAGTCGTAGTCACCTTCTTGAGCTTCAACTTCCTCTGAGATGTTATTTTTAAGTGTAGCATGTGAGTACATAAAGTACTCCGCAAGTCTTGGGAAAAATGCATAGATGCAAGGCTTAACAAAGAAGGCCATATGGTTCTTTTGCACAAAGCAACATTTTAAAATTCAATTACTACTAATTATTTTCGAAGGCATTATTTTAATGAAGTAAATGCTTTAACAGAATTAACTTTCTAGCGAAGGTTCCAACTACCAACACTAGCTAACCAATTACCATTGGTCAAGTTTTAAACTGCGGGTTCCATCCACCCTCTCTGGCTCCATCCGCCAGGATTCCCTTCCGAGAGTTCCCTCCACCCTCGGAATACAAAACTTTTGATTTTAAATCCAAAACCAGAAATCTACCATGTGAATGCATTCCTTGCCCGCCCTTGACCGTGGGCACGGCTATTCGAATAGTTTTACACTCTGCAGAGGTTGTACAACTTTACCCACAAGAGATAAATTATCTTAATAGTCAACATGCTTCCTTTGGCATGAGACCCAGATAAAATATCACAAAGCCTTTCACCTACTCCAGTATAGCTAGAGACCACCCGCTGAGGTTTCACCGCAGAAGGGTTAAATCCGCCCAATCTGAAGCCCCCTCTTGCACCATATGAGTACAGTAAACCCTGTCCCTCACTATGAGTAACCAGTACACCCTGGCACTCAATACACCACTGGTGATATCTAAACTACACCTTTATAGGTTAGTTAGCTAGGTCGTACCCATATAGACTTGTGGTTGTACGGTTAATGCTCAGTTTGGACAAACACAAGCGTCGGTCCTTAATTGACTAGGGTGGAACATACACTTAACAAGTTCTCGTGCTTACTGCACCAACCCAAACAGCCATCCACCCTAATCTAAACCAACTTTCACATTTTTATTTTATTTTAAAATCACAGTGACAACTCCAATTGCCACTTCACTTTCAAACACAAGGATTTAATAATAAATCATAATTTCCCATTTTCAAGATTTTCCAAAGTTATTAGATAGCAAGACTAAGCATTAAGCTACCCATCTACTATTCACAAGGTTAATAGTAATCTCATTATTGAGACAAAGGAAGTTCTAGGGTGACAAGGTACATGGCAATCAATGTCAAATGAGGGCATAACAAAGTTGGAATAACTAATTCCTAAAGACTTGAACTAGGGACTTTATGTAAATAGCAATGCACATAATTTGAAATAATTTAAAAACATTTCAAAAGCATAGGCTCAAAATGATCAAAGGAGACTTGCCTTCTTGCAGGGTTTCTGGGTCTTCTTGCTGCTGTGAAGAGGGATCGTCGACAACGTTGGAATCTACGCGAGGAAAGACGAAGCAACAAAACAAATAAATACAAAAGAAAATTCAAATAAAATCCAAAAATTCAACAGAGGCCATAGATGGATAGATTATGATTTTAGATGAATTTAGAAATTTGAATGGCTGGAATTGGAGTTAAAATGAGAAAGTTATGCTCATTTGAAAATCTCAGATTTGAATAAATCGAGAAATTCGGAAATTTCTGACAGGTGGGACCCACTGGAGAATTAAATTTTAATTTCTATTTTTATTTTGAGAGACTGACAGGTGGGGCCCACTGAACAGTAACCACTGGCGGTCACTGACATGTGGGACCCACTGGACAGTGAGCCCACGGCTCAGCCTCTGACACATGGGACCCACTGGACTCCGGGCCCACTTGTCAGAGATAGCACAGAGAGGTGGGGCCCAGGCGGCAGTGGCCAGCGCAGACCGGCGGCCGCTGACGGGTGGGACCCACTTGTCAGCGCGGAAAATAAACGAAAACTCAACCCAGCGCGCGGAGCCGAGGACTCGAACGCGCGCCGGGGAGTTACGAGCGAGCGGTGATAACCAAGTGAGCGGGGAGGCGTTGCCTACCCATATAGGGCAGGCAATCCTTTTGAGGGATACCTTCGGGGCCGGGCAGAGATGGTCGGGGGCGAGGCTGCCGGCGGCGAGGGGAGGCCGGAGTCGTTCGGGCGATGCGTGAAATGCAATCCCGGAGCAGAGGAGCTTCGGTTGGAGGGGTCGGCGAGGCTCGGGGGTGAGCGGAGATGGCCGGCGGCGAAGAAGGCGTCGGCGCGGCTCGGGTCTCCTGGTGCGACGGCGCTCCGGTGACGGGGAGGGGCGGCCGAGGTGTCGGGGAGGATCGCCCGGGCGCGAGGATGCTCGGGGTGGCGACGGCGGGCTCCGGGGGTCACCGAGGCGGCGGCGATTGCTCGTCGGCGACTTACCGGGCGCGCACGGGAACTTCTCGGTGCGATGGCGCTCGAGGCTCGGGGGGATGTGGTGGAGCGCTCTGGGAGGTGGTGCGGGAGGAGGCGAAGCCGAGGGGGGTATTTATAGGGGCGGAGGGGGAGCAGGGGCGCGGCAATTGCTCGCCGGGGTGGTCGGCCGGAAAAAGGAAGGGAAGGCGAGGGAAAGGAAAGAGGGGAGGCGGAGAAGGAAGGGAAGCACGGGATTAGAGGGATTCGGTCGCGGCGGCGCTCGGGGTTTCCAAAACCGGAGGGGGCCGAGGAAGGAAGGAAGGGATCCTCGGGGGAATCGGTCGCCGGCGCAAGAAAGGAAAGGGGAGGAGAGAAAGGAAGGCGTCTCCGCGGGGGAGACGACGGCTCTGACGTGCGGGGCCGGGGTGGCAGCGGGAGCGGAGGCGCGTGACACTGACGGGCGGGGCCCGCGGGTCAGAGAGATGCGGGAGCGGGGTGTGGATGGCAGCCGCGTGGCCCGAGGGCGGATCGGGCGGCGGGGACGAGTTAAGTGGGAGGGAACGGTGGATCGATGCCGGGCGCGGGGACGCGGCTCATCCGAGCCGTCCACGCGTCGGGCGCGGAGGAGGGGAAGGCGGGGCCGCCGGCTGACGGGCCGGGCCCGCTGGACAGCGAGGGAGAGGGAAGTGCGGCCGGGATCGGCCGAGCGGCGACGTGGGCGGATCTGGGCCGTCCACGCGTCGGCCGGAGGAAAAAGGAGGGATTTTATTTTCAGAATTTGATTTAGATTTTCAGAAAAGGCTAGAAAATTATTTAGGCCTCAGAAAAATATGAAAATACCTCCAAAAATTCCAAAAAAATTCACAGAAGCTTCTGGACATATTTTGGACTAAATAAAATTATTTCCAACTACTGTTGATATTTAATTTTCATATTTTGGATTACTTTTTAAGCTCTAAAAATAGTTTTTAAATTCCAGAAAAATCCAGAAAGGCAAATAAAAGCCAAGTAAAATCCAATTACCTTAAAATAATTAATTTGAATTTAAATTTTTCAAAAAGCCAAATTTTTGGGATGTGACAAACCTACCCCCCTTAGAAAGAATCTCAACCCCGAGATTCGGATGGACTGGGAAAAAGGTCGGGGAACTCTTCTTTTAGATCCTCTTCACGCTCCCAAGTTGCTTCCGATTCTGAATGGTTGCTCCACTGCACTTTACAGAACTTGATAACCTTGCTGCGCGTACGGCGCTCTGCTTCCTCCAATACCTTGACTGGATACTCTGGATAGGTGAGGTCCTCCTTCACGTTTATTTCATCTAGAGGCATCTGCTCTTCTGGAACTCTGAGACACTTTCTTAGCTGAGACACATGGAAGACGTCATGCACCTTTGACAGCTGAGGTGGAAGCTCCAACTGGTAAGCCACTTCTCCTCGTTTCGCCACAACAGGAAAAGGTCCGATGAATCTGGGAGCTAGCTTTCCACTGACTCCAAAACGTCTCATTCCTTTGAGAGGAGACACCTTCAAATAAACATGATCCCCAGGTACGAATTCTAAGCTTCTACGTCGATTGTCTGCATAACTTTTCTGTCTGGTTTGTGCTGTTTTTAATCTGTCCTGGATTAGACGAACTTGTTCTTCTGCTTGCTTCAGCACATCTGGTCCAAACACTTGTCCTTCTCCTGTTTCCTTCCAATACAATGGAGTCCTACACTTTCTGCCGTATAGGGCTTCGAAGGGAGACATTTGCAAACTGGATTGATAACTATTGTTGTAGGAGAACTCTGCATAGGGCAAACTCTGATCCCAATTACTCTTGTTTGCCAGTACACAAGCTCTCAACATGTCTTCCAGGATTTGATTTACTCTTTCTGTTTGACCATCTGTCTGTGGATGATAAGCTGTACTGAAGTTTAAGTTTGTGCCCAAAAGTTCATGTAGCTTTTGCCAAAATCTCGAAGTGAACTGGGTTCCTCGATCTGACACAATCTTCTTTGGGATCCCATGCAAGCACACAATTCTTGACATGTACAACTCGGCAAGTCTATCCCCGGAGTATGTGGTCTTTACTAGAATGAAATGGGCGACTTTTGTCAAACGATCCACTATAACCCAAATTGAATCGTGCCCTGTTTTGGTTCTTGGTAATCCAGTTATAAAATCCATACCAATTTCTTCCCATTTCCACTCAGGGATCTGCAATGGCTGCAGAAGTCCCGCAGGTCTCTGGTGTTCAGCTTTAATCCGTTGGCATACATCGCACAAGGCTACGTATTCTGCAATTTCTCGTTTCATACTTGACCACCAATACCTTTCCTTGAGATCTTGGTACATCTTGGTGCTCCCAGGGTGAATTGAATATCCAGATTCATGGGCTTCCTTTAATATTAACTCCTTTACCTCCTTCTTTTCAGGCACAATAATTCTTTTCCCAAACCAAAGGGTACCTTTTTCATCCTCTGAAAATCCCGAAGCTTTTCCTTTCTTCATATTATCCTTGATCTCCTGGACATACTTGTCCTCCTTTTGAGCTGCTCTGATTTGATCTTCTAAGGTTGGTTGAACTTCCAAAGTGGCTAGAAATCCTTCCTCCACTACTTCTAGGTTGAGCCGTTGGAACTCTTCTTGAAGGGCAGGCATACTGTCCTTAATCCACAGCTTGGCACAATAATTCTTTCTGCTCAAGGCATCTGCTACCACATTAGCCTTTCCTGGGTGATAATGTATTCCAATATCATAATCCTTTATTAACTCAAGCCATCTCCTTTGCCTCATGTTGAGATCGGGTTGGGTGAATATATATTTCAAACTCTTGTGATCCGTGTAAATTTCACAACGGTTACCAATCAAGTAATGCCTCCATATTTTCAGTGCATGTACTACGGCAGCGAGCTCTAAATCATGCGTTGGGTAATTTCCTTCATGGGGTCGCAGCTGCCTTGAGGCGTATGCTACTACCTTTCTTTCTTGCATCAGTACACAGCCTAGTCCCTGCCTTGACGCATCACAGAAGACTTCGAAATCCTTCCTAATGTCCGGAAGCGTCAACACTGGTGCAGAAGTTAACCTCTTCTTCAACTCTTGGAAACTATCCTCACATGGTTTACTCCATTCAAACTTCTTTTCCTTCTTTAGCAACTGGGTCAGAGGTCTTGCGAGCTTGGAGAATCCTTCAATAAATCGACGATAGTAACCAGCCAATCCAAGAAAACTCCTGATCTCGGATACTGACTTTGGTTGTGTCCAATTGAGCACATCATTAACTTTCTCCGGGTCTACGGATACTCCTCCCGCCGAAATCACATGGCCCAAGAAAGCTACTTTCTTCAACCAAAACTCACACTTACTGAACTTGGCATACAACTGATTTTCTCGGAGCTTTTCCAAAACTATCCTCAAATGTTCGGCATGTTCTTCCTCATTCTTGGAATATATCAAAATATCATCGATGAATACAACCACAAACTTATCCAAATATTTCATGAACACCTTATTCATCAGATTCATGAAGTATGCTGGGGCATTGGTTAGACCGAAAGACATCACTATATACTCATACAATCCATAACGGGTGGCAAATGCGGTCTTGGGTATGTCCTCTGGTCTTAACTTCAATTGGTGATATCCTGATCGAAGGTCAATCTTAGAGAATACACATGATCCTTTCAACTGATCAAACAGATCATCTATTCTGGGTAAAGGGTACTTGTTCTTAATAGTCACATCATTCAATGATCGATAGTCCACACACATGCGAAGACTACCATCTTTCTTCTTTACTAGCAGTACTGGTGCTCCCCAAGGTGACGAGCTTGGCCTTACAAATCCTTTATCCTGCAGCTCTTCAATTTGTTTCTTAACTTCCGCCAAATCATTTGCAGACATCCGATAAGGTCTCTTGGAAATTGGAGCTGTTCCAGGTACTAGGTTGATGACAAATTCTACTTCCCTGTCTGGCGGCATTCCGGGCAAATCTTCAGGGAATACATCTGGGTACTCACTCACTATAGGTACTTTTTCCAGAGTCACTCCCTTTACACTGTTCAAACTACACCTGCTCTGGGTAAGGGAGTTTGACTTATACCTTACTTGAATCCCTTCAGAGTTAGTAATTGTAACAGCTCGGTCAGCACAATCTATCTGTCCTTTATACTTGGTTAACCAATCCATTCCAAGTATTACATCTAAACCCTTGGAGTCTATTATAATAAGATTTGCTAAGAACTTAACTCCATTTATATCCACAGTTGCGTCAAGGCAAACTGTGTTAGTCCTCATTTCCTTTCCAGGGGACTGGACTAGCATGGGGTTCTGTAGTTTACTCACATCCTAATTATACCTTTCAACCACATCTTTTGACACAAAAGAATGCGAAGCTCCAGAATCAAATAATGCTGATGCAATTACTGAGTTGACAAGAAACTTACCCAGAACTACGTCAGGTGCATCCTGGGCTGCTTCCGCGGTCACATGGTTGAGATGCCCTCTGCTCAACACTTGTGGAGTCCTTGGGGTTTGTGGTGCCCCACGGCCTTGACCTGCAGTCGGAGCTCTTGCTGGCGTAGTCCCCAGATTGAAACGAACTGGAGTCATTGCTGGGCGTTTCTGGGGACAGTTGCTGGCATAGTGCCCCATGTTCTTGCAGTTAAAGCACTGCACTCCTGCTGCTGAAGTCTTGTTCTGCGGGGGTTGGCCACCATTGTTTGCCCGGGGAGTTTGTGGATTTGGGCGGGGTCCTGAAAAGGGAGTCCTCGGCACGCTTGACTCTGAGAGCTTGTGATAGTGAGGTGCGTTGGGGCGGAATCGAGAGCTGCTTGCTCCTTGCTGGGCTTGAAACTTCCTCTTCCGATTTTCGTACAGCTGGCGCTGAGCATCTTCTTGGACAAAGGACTTGTTCACTAGGTGCTGGAAGGTTGGGAAGTCATTGGATACCAGCTGCACCTTGAGATTGGGGTCAAGTCCCTGCGTGAACCTCCAAATCTTGGTCGCCTCTGAGGTAACCTCTTCAGATGCATACCTGGACAGTTGGGTGAACTTGTTCAGGTATTCGGAAACACTGAGGTTTCCCTGTTGTAGTTGGTAGAATTCTCTCTTCTTCATTTCCATTATTCCCGTAGGAATATGGGCAGTGCGGAAAGCTTCGACAAACTCCTCCCAAGTGATGGCTTGTGCATTTTGATGGGCGGCGCGGTAGTTTTCCCACCAGTTGGCAGCCATTCCCTTGAGCTGATGAGCAGCATACAACACCTTTTCATTATCGTTGCACTGAGCTAGGACCAATTTTCTTTCTACATCCTTGATCCAATCATCTGCCTCCAAGGGATCCACTGATCCAGCAAAAGTGGGAGGCCTTGTCCTCATGAATTCCCCCAATTTAGACTGGGGTGCCTGGTTGGGTGCCTGCTGGGCTGGCTGCACTTGGTTCTGGGCGAGAGCTTGAAGTAACTGCAGCTGCATAGCCATCATTTGCTCCAAGTTGGGGGCCTGAGCAGGAGGTGGTGGAATGTTGTCCTCCGGCTGGTTGTTGGCGTCACGGCTGCTGCCAGGGTTGCTCCTCGTGTTCACCATCTGAAGCGGTTTAGGTTAGCAGAAGGTAAGAGGGAAATAGCAAAGGTAAGAGATTAGGGGAACTAAACCACATCCCAAGCCAACACACAAGAAAGAACTAGCAACCACTTAGGGGAAACTTTTTATTAAAAATCAAGATAACTCCAAGGATGGCTGTACCACAAGTGCGCATAGGCCTGGTACAGTCCATCTAGCACACCAAAACATAACAATAAGCGTTCTAAGGACGCGGACATTTTATTTGGGTACTACGGACTCAAAAGACTACTAATCCTCTCCAAAGACGCGCTCCTCAGGGTCTTCTTCCGGGTCCTCTTCTGGATCCTCCTCCGGGTCTTCCTGGCGCTCTCTCACGTGGTGACGTGAGCAGTCACACTCGGCCGAGGCACGGTTACGACTGGAGGCAGTCGACCGAGAACGAGAAGGAGAAGGCTTGCGCTTCTTGAGAGTAATGACAGGTGGCGGACTGGGGCGTCGCACTTTCTTGCGTGCTGTAAGTCTGATGTGGAGTCCTGAAAGTCGAGCTGGGGCCGGGTTGTTGGGGATGACGGCTGGTACTGGGGAAGACGGCGTGTAGTCAACTACGGGTGAAGATGGCGCGTAGTCGGCTGCGGCCCGGAGACGTCCCAACTCAAACTCAGCTGCCTGGCTCTGGAGAAGCTGTGTGCGAAGTGTGTCGGAATGCTGGTAGCTGGAAGTGAGAAGCATCCGAAGTTGTCCAATCTCCTCCTGAGCTCTAGCATAAGTGACGGCCATCGCCTGGGTGAGTTGCACCTGATGTGACAGTCGAGGATCGTCAGCTGGAATATCAAAGGGATCTGGATACCTCTGTCCTGGGCGGGGGTTGATGAAGAAGCAAAAGGGGGACTGATGTACAGCATCTTTGTGCAGGTGGCACAACTCGTCAATGGCGAGGCGTGCTGCATCCTGGACAGCGTCGAAACAGCGGGACCGAGGGTACTTGATGGGGTAGGTGTGGGACTTGAATTCCTCTTCCCGTGCATACAGGAATACCTCCATCGTCCAAGAGTCTCGATCCAGGATCCGCGTCTTCCGACCCCTGAAGATGGGCGGCTGACGGTACTCCAAACACTGCATCAGCTGCCGGAGAAGGCTAGCGAATGCTCCAGCATCCTCTCCATGTGAGTAGTAGTCCCACGGGGCAGCGGAGGATGAACCAGCCATCTACAAAGTTGAGTGAAAGAAAAGATTAGTAAAAGTTTTAACAAATAGAGTTGGAGAGAAGAACAAGATTCTAAGTAGGAAGAGAGTAGAAGCAAAGAAGCTTACACATTTTTAATATACTCTTTTTATAAACATAAGTCCTTATGGTTTGCCATTCCTAATCTAGGTCACGTCCTACAGTCAAATTGGCTCTGATACCACCTCTGTCGGGACCCCGGATTATCAAACCCGGACCCTCTGTGTAATACAGCACTAGTCCCAGATCAAAGCTAGTGCACACAGTCAAACAGAATGGAAAACATCACCATCAACGATTTATTACAATAACTAAGAGTACTGACCACCGGGTCTCATTATTACAAAGGAGGTTTAAGACCTCGCACACAAGAAATAGAGCGGAAGCAAATAAAACTCGAGGATGACCCATCAATTCGCCACAGGCAATTGACTGGGGAAGCGCGACCTAGTTCTCCGGGAAGAATCCATCACAGCCACACGCGAAGCAGTAGTCGTAGTCACCTTCTTGAGCTTCAACTTCCTCTGAGATGTTATTTTTAAGTGTAGCATGTGAGTACATAAAGTACTCCGCAAGTCTTGGGAAAAATGCATAGATGCAAGGCTTAACAAAGAAGGCCATATGGTTCTTTTGCACAAAGCAACATTTTAAAATTCAATTACTACTAATTATTTTCGAAGGCATTATTTTAATGAAGTAAATGCTTTAACAGAATTAACTTTCTAGCGAAGGTTCCAACTACCAACACTAGCTAACCAATTACCATTGGTCAAGTTTTAAACTGCGGGTTCCATCCACCCTCTCTGGCTCCATCCGCCAGGATTCCCTTCCGAGAGTTCCCTCCACCCTCGGAATACAAAACTTTTGATTTTAAATCCAAAACCAGAAATCTACCATGTGAATGCATTCCTTGCCCGCCCTTGACCGTGGGCACGGCTATTCGAATAGTTTTACACTCTGCAGAGGTTGTACAACTTTACCCACAAGAGATAAATTATCTTAATAGTCAACATGCTTCCTTTGGCATGAGACCCAGATAAAATATCACAAAGCCTTTCACCTACTCCAGTATAGCTAGAGACCACCCGCTGAGGTTTCACCGCAGAAGGGTTAAATCCGCCCAATCTGAAGCCCCCTCTTGCACCATATGAGTACAGTAAACCCTGTCCCTCACTATGAGTAACCAGTACACCCTGGCACTCAATACACCACTGGTGATATCTAAACTACACCTTTATAGGTTAGTTAGCTAGGTCGTACCCATATAGACTTGTGGTTGTACGGTTAATGCTCAGTTTGGACAAACACAAGCGTCGGTCCTTAATTGACTAGGGTGGAACATACACTTAACAAGTTCTCGTGCTTACTGCACCAACCCAAATAGCCATCCACCCTAATCTAAACCAACTTTCACATTTTTATTTTATTTTAAAATCACAGTGACAACTCCAATTGCCACTTCACTTTCAAACACAAGGATTTAATAATAAATCATAATTTCCCATTTTCAAGATTTTCCAAAGTTATTAGATAGCAAGACTAAGCATTAAGCTACCCATCTACTATTCACAAGGTTAATAGTAATCTCATTATTGAGACAAAGGAAGTTCTAGGGTGACAAGGTACATGGCAATCAATGTCAAATGAGGGCATAACAAAGTTGGAATAACTAATTCCTAAAGACTTGAACTAGGGACTTTATGTAAATAGCAATGCACATAATTTGAAATAATTTAAAAACATTTCAAAAGCATAGGCTCAAAATGATCAAAGGAGACTTGCCTTCTTGCAGGGTTTCTGGGTCTTCTTGCTGCTGTGAAGAGGGATCGTCGACAACGTTGGAATCTACGCGAGGAAAGACGAAGCAACAAAACAAATAAATACAAAAGAAAATTCAAATAAAATCCAAAAATTCAACAGAGGCCATAGATGGATAGATTATGATTTTAGATGAATTTAGAAATTTGAATGGCTGGAATTGGAGTTAAAATGAGAAAGTTATGCTCATTTGAAAATCTCAGATTTGAATAAATCGAGAAATTCGGAAATTTCTGACAGGTGGGACCCACTGGAGAATTAAATTTTAATTTCTATTTTTATTTTGAGAGACTGACAGGTGGGGCCCACTGAACAGTAACCACTGGCGGTCACTGACATGTGGGACCCACTGGACAGTGAGCCCACGGCTCAGCCTCTGACACATGGGACCCACTGGACTCCGGGCCCACTTGTCAGAGATAGCACAGAGAGGTGGGGCCCAGGCGGCAGTGGCCAGCGCAGACCGGCGGCCGCTGACGGGTGGGACCCACTTGTCAGCGCGGAAAATAAACGAAAACTCAACCCAGCGCGCGGAGCCGAGGACTCGAACGCGCGCCGGGGAGTTACGAGCGAGCGGTGATAACCAAGTGAGCGGGGAGGCGTTGCCTACCCATATAGGGCAGGCAATCCTTTTGAGGGATACCTTCGGGGCCGGGCAGAGATGGTCGGGGGCGAGGCTGCCGGCGGCGAGGGGAGCAGAGGAGCTTCGGTTGGAGGGGTCGGCGAGGCTCGGGGGTGAGCGGAGATGGCCGGCGGCGAAGAAGGCGTCGGCGCGGCTCGGGTCTCCTGGTGCGACGGCGCTCCGGTGACGGGGAGGGGCGGCCGAGGTGTCGGGGAGGATCGCCCGGGCGCGAGGATGCTCGGGGTGGCGACGGCGGGCTCCGGGGGTCACCGAGGCGGCGGCGATTGCTCGTCGGCGACTTACCGGGCGCGCACGGGAACTTCTCGGTGCGACGGCGCTCGAGGCTCGGGGGTATGTGGTGGAGCGCTCTGGGAGGTGGTGCGGGAGGAGGCGAAGCCGAGGGGGGTATTTATAGGGGCGGAGGGGGAGCAGGGGCGCGGCAATTGCTCGCCGGGGTGGTCGGCCGGAAAAAGGAAGGGAAGGCGAGGGAAAGGAAAGAGGGGAGGTGGAGAAGGAAGGGAAGCACGGGATTAGAGGGATTCGGTCGCGGCGGCGCTCGGGGTTTCCAAAACCGGAGGGGGCCGAGGAAGGAAGGAAGGGATCCTCGGGGGAATCGGTCGCCGGCGCAAGAAAGGAAAGGGGAGGAGAGAAAGGAAGGCGTCTCCGCGGGGGAGACGACGGCTCTGACGTGCGGGGCCGGGGTGGCAGCGGGAGCGGAGGCGCGTGACACTGACGGGCGGGGCCCGCGGGTCAGAGAGATGCGGGAGCGGGGTGTGGATGGCAGCCGCGTGGCCCGAGGGCGGATCGGGCGGCGGGGACGAGTTAAGTGGGAGGGAACGGTGGATCGATGCCGGGCGCGGGGACGCGGCTCATCCGAGCCGTCCACGCGTCGGGCGCGGAGGAGGGGAAGGCGGGGCCGCCGGCTGACGGGCCGGGCCCGCTGGACAGCGAGGGAGAGGGAAGTGCGGCCGGGATCGGCCGAGCGGCGACGTGGGCGGATCTGGGCCGTCCACGCGTCGGCCGGAGGAAAAAGGAGGGATTTTATTTTCAGAATTTGATTTAGATTTTCAGAAAAGGCTAGAAAATTATTTAGGCCTCAGAAAAATATGAAAATACCTCCAAAAATTCCAGAAAAATTCACAGAAGCTTCTGGACATATTTTGGACTAAATAAAATTATTTCCAACTACTGTTGATATTTAATTTTCATATTTTGGATTACTTTTTAAGCTCTAAAATAGTTTTTAAATTCCAGAAAAATCCAGAAAGGCAAATAAAAGCCAAGTAAAATCCAATTACCTTAAAATAATTAATTTGAATTTAAATTTTTCAAAAAGCCAAATTTTGGGATGTGACAATGAGCAAGTGTTGCTGAAATTTTGGAGAACAATCAGCAAAATTGGAAGTACCGATGTTATAACTGTGGTACTTCCGAAGTATCGTTGTTTATACAGTGGTACTTTCAAATTTCGGACGTACCTCTGTTTGCACTACGATACTTTCTTTCCTCAGAGAATAGTAATCTCAGCCCAAGTTCAAAAATGAAAATTGATGGAACTATTGACTTGTAGATCCAAATGATCTGAAATTTTACAAAGATATTCTCTATGTTATCAACAACCTATTTCGACAAATGATCATTACAAACATGGCCAAAGTTGAGACATTTTTTAGTTTGTTGGAAGGGTCTAGATGTATTCCCATATATCAAAACAAGTTAGAACACTGAAGAAACCATGCCAAAAACCCTCAGATCAAAGGATGGACCAAAGAGGCCAAGTCAAGCAAAACTGGGTTTTTCTCGTGAATCTTGCTATCAAAGTGCATAGATGGGTATAGGTGTTTTTTCAATGATTATCTCTATCTCCTACACGTTCTTGGCATAGTAAGATCACAAGAGGGAAAGAAGAGAGATCAAAACCAACCAAAAGTCAAGCACAACAAACAAAAACAAGAGAGACTCAAGAGTTGCACAATGTTTGATGTATTGCTTACTTGAGAATGTAGGTTTTATAGCCACTCCACTTTGGAGAACAAAGAGCAACCAAGATACTCACTCTCTAACTCTAACCCTAAACCTAGAGAAGAGAGCAAAAGAGATGGTTTGGATGGTGACGAGGATAGAATAATTCTCAAATTATTATATCATTATATTTTTTGAATATACCCCTTATGGATAAGAGGTAAATACGACAGGATGGTCATAAGCTCTTCTATGACTATATAGTTTTCTACGACCATATAGTCATAAGCTCTTCTATGACCATATAGTTATAAGTCTTACCTCGACTATCCCTTGGTTGTTTGGTTGTTAGTCCTTCTATGACCTGTAGTCATTAGTCTTACTATGACTACCACTTGGTCGTAAGTTCTTCTACAACCAAATAGTCGTAAGTCTTATTGTGACTACTCCTTTGGTCATAAGTCCTTCTAAGACCATGTAATCGTAAGTCTTACTGCGACTACTCTTTGGTTGTAGGAATTCCTATGATAAATCTATTTCCAACCAACCTATCTACAATGATGAACTACATTGTCAGTTCATCTGACAAGATGGTTAGAATGTGCGTTTATCTACTAATCACACACGATCTCTCTCTGACAATAATCGCTACATGGTAAACGACCTTTTACATCTTTCTGACAGCAACTTTCATCAAGTGGTTATCATCCGAAGTGTTGAGGCTTCTTTTGACATGAAACAACGGCCGTCACTTCATTGGCTATGTAAAGGTTGACATCAAAGAGAGAAAAGGGACGAGAAAGGGCTAGCCATTTGCATGATTCTCCGTTGAAATTTTTTTGTAGCAATTAGCAATTACATAGGACGTAGGATTATTATTTTCTTAGGAGAAGGCCCGAACCTAGATAAAAATACCCGTGTATGTACTATGCATGTGCATACTCTAGATCTATTGAGAGAATCCCCGAATCCAAACAAATCATACGTAAGATCGATATTAAAACATCGACAGTTGGCGCCATCCGTGGGATATTTTTTGAGACCTTTGTTGAAGACTCTGGTAATTGCCTTGTCATCAGATCCTCCCTTCTTTCTTGCTGATGTCCTCATGGCTGATGAATGGAGCAAGGAGAACTGGTTCGAGTTGGCCAACTACACGAGTATCGACATGGAGGCCTGCTACGACTACGAGCAGACCATGCTTACTTCCAACGGTGAATATCACCCTGGAGATTCATCCAGTGATCCCGGAGATGACGCCGCCAGAAAGGCCAATGAGGGATCAAAGTCCCCCACAGCAGTACGTCCAATGGAGGACTCATCTCCCCAAGCGGCGAGGGTCAACCTGACCATAATGAGGACTCGCAACACAACGATGGGTCCATTCCCAAGCATTCAATTCCTACAGCATTGCCCTGTGCAGTTTCAGAGAGCCCTAGACATTTCACGAAGGCACGTGATGGCCCGACTTGAGCAACCTCGCTGATGTTGCTCTGAGAGTCAATAAGGTACGACTGTATCTAGTCATTCACAAAATTTGCCTCGCAGGAGTCGGTATGGTGATGAGGCTTGTCTCACTCCCAATCGCAATACATGCCAGAGGAGAATGCCCCAGATTGCTTCGGATCAGTAAGTCGATGCCCGATCACCAGTTCGAGTAGGGAACCTGCAACAGCAGATGGATTACGAGTATGATCCTCGGGTGGGCGAGAACTATTACAGGTCCAGTTCGCCCACCATTGGGCATCGTCGAGTGCATTCGCCTGGCGATGCTAACTACCCGTTTCCACAAAGGATGCATCAGGACATTATTGCCGGATGCCAAGCATTCGTGCTTGAGCTCCGAGCAGTGCGCTGGCCGCTATGGTTTCAATTGGTGAGCATGGAGAAATTCAACGAGTCTAAGAATCCCATCGGGTTCCTTCAGATTTACATGACTGCGGTCAGAAGTCACCACCTCTTTCAAGAAGGGTGATTATCCGATCCCCTCAGCTTGACCTGATCGATTTTAGATCGTGGTCAAGCCCACCATCAACAACTATCGAGTGAATCGCGTGTTGATTGATGGTAGTAGTTCTTTAAATATTTTATTTGTTAGTGCCCTGGAAGAGATGCAAATTCCTCATACCAAAATAAAGCCTGTGCAATATTCATTTCATGAAATCATAGCGAGTTCTTTGGCCAAGCCCATTGGCCAAGTTTCTCTGCCTGTTACGTTCGGTTCTCCGAGCAACTTCAGGATAGAAAAACTCTCCTTTGATGTGGTCGACTTTGACTCAGCATATAATGCCATACTCAGATGACCAACTCTGGCACGATTTTTGATAGTTGTTCATTATGCATATCAATGTCTCAAGTTTCCAGGTCCCGAGGGAGTCATCACAGTCTGCTATGATAAGAAGATGGCACTGACGTGCGATCACAAATCCCTTGAGATGGTTAGACAATTACCAACTCAAGAAGTTATGAAGGTGCGGCCTTGCACTCAAAGCCTAAAGTTGCACCAAAGCCGAACAAAGAAGTTAAAGAAGTCCGTTTGGACCCAAAGGAACCTTCAAAGACAGTTCGCATCGGGGTTACTTCTAACCCTGCATAGGAAGGTGCCCTCATCGCTTTCCTCTAGGAAAATGCATATGTGTTCGTGTGGCAGCCATCTGACATGCCTGGGGTCCCTAGGGAAGTGATCGAGCAAACGCTAGCTCTACATCCTGATAAGAAGCCTGTAAAACAAAAATTACGGAGATTTGCACCAGAGCTATCAAGTCAGAATTGGACAAGCTACTAAAAGCAGGCTTCATAAGAGAAGTTGATCACTCAGAATGGTTGGCTAATCCTGTAATGGTGAAAAAGTCTAATGGTAAGTGGTGCATGTGTATAGACTATACCGATTTAAATAAAGCTTGTCCTAAAGATGACTTTTCGCTTCCTCGTGTTGTTCAATTGGTAGATTCCACTGCTGGTTGTGAAATATTGAGCTTTCTAGATGCATACTCTAGTTATCACCAGATCAGTATGTCTTCAGAAGATGAAGAGAAAACCGCGTTTATCACCCCGTTCGAAGTATTTTGCTATGTCAAAATGTGATTCGGTTTAAAAAATGCTAGTCCAATTAACCTTTATACATCAAATGGGCTGAAACATGGAAGTCTATGTCGATGATGTGGTTGTAAAAAGTATCAAACGACTTAATCATATTTCAGACCTGAAGGAGACCTTCAAATATGAGAAAGCATTGCTTGAAACTCAATCCTAAGAAGTGCGTGTTCGAAGTTTCCTCAAAAAAACTGCTCGGATTCCTTGTTTCAGCAAGTGGTATCGAAGCAGATCCTGAGAAGATCAAGGCCATCGAACAGATGCACCCTCCGACCACGAAGAAAGAGGTCCAGAAACTCACTAGGTGAATGGCGGCTTTAAGTCATTTCATCGCACAACTAGAAAAAAGGCCTTCCTTTCTTTAAGCTTTTAAGGAAGCATGAGGGTTTCGAGTGGTCGAAAGAGGCCAATGTCTCTTTCAAAGATGTTAAGAGATACCTTACGAGTGCTCCTGTCCTAGTTTCTCCAAAAATAAGTGAGACACTCTTAGTGTTTCTATCTACCATGCCATAGGTAGTAAGTGTTGTACTGGTTGCAGAGCGCGAGGGCATTCAAAGACCAGCATATTATGTAAGTGAAGTTTTACACATTCCTAAGGAGCGCTACCCCTAGGTCCAAAAACTTCTCTATGCCCTCATGGCTTTGAGGAAGTTGAGGCATTATTTTTAGTCGCACAAGATAATTATGTCGTTTGGGTTTTCTTTAGGAGAGATCCTCTAGAATAAGAAAACAGCGGGGCGCATGGCAAAACAGTCAATCAAACTTGGCGATTTTGACCTCCATTTTGTGTCTCGAATGGCCATTAAATCCTAGATCTTAGCAAACTTTGTCGCTGAATGGATAAATCTGAACGTGTTCAAATCCCCAATAGTACAATTCCCACGATTTGTGGACGATGTACTTCGATGGGTCGCTTACACTAAGTGGCTCGGGGGTTGGGGCGATCTTGGAATCTCCTGTGGGGAGACCTTAAAGTATGTCATCCAATTGCTCTTTCTAGCAATTAACAATGTCGCTGAGTATGAAGGTTTGTTGGCTAGCATGTGAGCCACTAAAGCGCCCTTGATTCGATGACTACTCGTGAGAGAAGACTCTCAACTAGTCATGAATCAGGTCAGAAAAGAGTATCAATGCTCAAGTACGATCATGTCTCGGTACTTGTCAGAAGTACGGAAGCTTGAAAAGTATTTTTTCAGTTTTGGGTTACAGCATATCTCTCAAAAGGATAACTTCCTTATAGACCAGTTGGCTTAGATAGCTTCTTCCCGATCACAAGTTCCATCGGGGGTCTTCCTGGAACAGCTCCAAAAGTCGTCTTTGGTTGAAGCACCAGAAATAACCCCTAATGAGACAACCCCTCTAGAGTACGAAGAGACATGGATGGCTCCCATCTGTGACTACCTTTAGAAGGGTTCAATACCCAATGACGATCTCGTAGCAGATCATCTTGCCGCTGAAAGATCAAGCTCCATTTAAGTTGGGTTTGGTGTTAATGACAAATACCATTATGGAATTTTACAAATACTATTATAATGTTTTGGTGTTAATGATAAATGTATATATGAGACTAATATGTTTGTTTAAGGTTATCTATGCTTAGTCTCATTTAAATGAAAATGTGAAATCATTGAGAAATGTATTAGTATATCTTTCTTTTAATCTTGCTGCATTTCTCACATCCAAATATATGATTACATGATAAATCTTTCATGGGTCTAATATGTTTGTGCAAGTATATTATGACTTGGGATGACTTCATGTGTTGAAGATCATCAAGTCAAAATGTGAGAAGAAGATAGCTTCATGTGTTGAAGGCTATCAAGAAGAAGATGGCTTCATGTATTGAAGGCCATCAAGAAGAAGATGCCTCATGAGTTGATGCATGTCCAAGAGGAGATGATCATGTGTTGATCATCAAGTCAAGTGAAGACCATCATGTGTTGATAGAGTTGATAAAAAGGACGCATCATGATTGATGCATGTTAAGACGGTGACTCATGTCAAAGGTATGATTAGCTAGGGCTAAAGATGTATTTCTAGTCTTTTACCAGTCTTGGTGTTTGGTTGAAAGACCGGATTGCTAGTATAGGTTGCCGTACTATTAAGTAGGGTCATGTCTAGTAGTTTGAGTCTCATCATGTGTTGATGGCTCAACCTTACCTCGTCTAGTTCATCTTGATATGAGGCTTGCATTTGCGAATGTGTTTTGCAAACTGTTGAAGCTCATGTGTTGAATCCTCGTAACATGGGACTATGCATGCAAATGTGTTTTGCAAGTGCTTGAAGTCCATGTCTTCATTTTTTGTTGTACGAGGTTTATGTTTGCAAATGGTTGAAGCCCATATATAATCCTAGTGGCATGTGACCTAGGTTTGCGAATGTGTTTTACAAATGTGAGAAGTCCATGAACTAATTCCTTGTGTCATGATTTTATAAGTGTGTAAATGTGTTTTGTAACTTGTGGAAATCATGTTTGATCTTTGTGTGCATGATATTATAGTTTGCAAATGTGTTTTGCAAAATCTGTTGAGATATCTTCACTTCTCAGGAAAATCGGAACTACCGGCTCTGTGTGAGCGGTACTTCCGGACCTAGCAATCAGACCGGCCTGTAGAAGTGGTCAGACCAGTCTGATTAGCTTTGCTCCGGCCGTTGGGCAGTCTGACCGGGAAGCGGTCTGACCGGAGTTGTCTCGGCGGTCAGACCGGCTTGCTATCGATGGTCAGATTGGCCTGATAACGGCGGTCAGACCGGCATGTGGCCGGTGGTCAGACCGACATGATGAAAACGGTCTAACCGGCTCGCGAAACTACCGTTCCTTCGCGCGGAAGTACCGTTCCTTCGTGCGGAACCTTTTTTTCCAGAGAGCGACTCCGCTGATTTTTCTGAGAAGCGGTCTGACTGGACCTGGCGGTTTGACTAGTCCTGTGTGGGCGGTCTGACTGGTTTTTCTCTGCAATAGCTATTTTTCTGACCGTTGGCGAGGTGAGCGGAAGTACCGGCCTCTGGCCGACGGTACTTCTGATTTTCCTGATTTTTCAGGGATTTGGCTCCAATGGCTAGTTTTTTCGGTGTAGGGTATAAATACTCCCTTGTGGCCGGTTGGAGAAGCAATTGCTAGACCTTATTCTGTACTCTTGAGCTAGAGTGAGGCTCTCCACTCAATTGTGCATGTGTTGCACTTTGTGAGATGGGAGAGAGGATCTAGATTGTATGTGTTGCATCTAGAGGTGGACTTGGTGTCCAAATTGAGATAGTGCATCTGTTGCACGTGGTGAGAGACAAGTGAGGGACTTGACTTGTTACTCTTGGAGTTTGACGACTCCTAGACGGCCTTGGGGCGTCGTGCGCGGTGATCTTCTCAAAGAAGGTTGTGAGAAGACCTGGCAAAGTTGTGAAGGTTGAAGCTCACCTACCTGGAGTGGGAAAAAGCTACCACTAGTGGAATTGAGGTGAAATGCTTAATTCATGGAGCCGGTCCGATTAGTTCGGACTTACCTCAACGTGGACTAGGGGAGACCGGCAAGTCTCCGAACACCACGGTAAAAAGAGACCGTGTCAATTGTGGTTTGTTTCCTTTGTGCTCAATTTATATTCAAGCAATTTACATTCATAGAATTAAATTAATTGCTTGTCATCCTAGGATTGCAAACCTTGACCTAGGCTAGAACTATTGGTGCACTTAGTAGAACTTGCTTGACTTAGGCGCTATTTGTACTAAACCAACTTGAATTTAGCTTCTGCATTGTTTACTTAGTTTAGACAAATAGAAAAGGTCTTGAATTGATATTAATAATTTGAAAAGAATTTTTAGACCGCCAATTCACCCCCCTCTTGCCGGCCTCGTTGATCTTACACCCGCATGGCCAAGATGTATACGTTGGTCAACAGAGTACTCTATAAAAGAGGTACTCAGGGAGTTCTCATGCAATGTATATCACAGAAAGAAGGATTAAAACTCCTTCATGACATACACGGGGGAATCTATGGAGCACATGCTTCCTACAGAACGTTGGTCGGAAAGGCTTTTCGACAAGGTTTCTATTGGCCAAAAGCCCTCAACAATGCTAGAGATCTGGTTAGAAAATGTGTACAATGCCAGTTTCATAGCCGACAAATACACCAACCAGCTCAAGCTTTTCAGATGATTCCTTTGTCTTGGCCATTTGCAACCTAGGGTCTTGATATCCTAGGGCCGTTCCCAAGAGCGTTGAGGCCTCTTCGTAGCTATTGATATGTTTACAAAGTGGATTGAAGCCAATCCAGTAGCAGGGATAACAACGGAAGCCGCAAAAAGGTTCTTAATAAAAAGTGTAATTACTTGATTTGGAATCCCAAGTCGGATAATTACAGACAACAGTAAGCAATTTTCAAGTGCAAAATTCTAAGAATTTTGCGATGAATTAGGTACCAAATTATGTTTTTCTTCAGTCACCCATCCCTAGAATAACAGGGCAGTCGAGCTTGCGAACAGCCAAATAATGCAAAGAATTAAAACTCGAGTCTTTGATCAGCTAGTAAAATGCTCGGGGCTTGTGTTCAAGAATTATCTTCAGTATTATAGACGATTCGCATGACTCTGAGTCATGCGATAGGTGAAACTCCTTTTTTCTTAGTTTTTGGGGCTGAAGCCATGCTTCCTCTAGAACTAAAGATCCAGTCATCAAGAGTCGAGAACTTCAATAACTCTAACCAAGAACAACTTTAAAGGATGATATCAACCGGCACAAAGAAAATAGGAATCAAGCCTTAATCCATTTAGTGGTCTATCAGCAGGCCATGCGTAAGTACTATGATCGTAAGGTCTAGCCTCACAGCCCTGCTATAGGCGACTTGGTATTGAGGAAAATCCAATCCCAGTCTAATCAGAACAAGCTTTCTCCCAAGTGGGAAGGCCCATACATTGTGGTCGAAGTCACACGTCTTTGTTCTGTACGACTTGCTATGGAAGACGGCTAGATTCTCTCAAACTCTTGGAATATCAACCAATGATGCAAATTCTATGTGTAAATATTTCTATCCTTTTTCAATAACAATTTTAGTTTATGCAAATTTTTATTGTCGTATGTCTTGTAGAGCATATCTCATGTTAGTTTGACCACTTCTAGCACATCCGATTTGTCTGACTGTTCGGATACGGGAATACCACTAGCTGAAGTCTTTTCTCTCTGCATATGGTCCTGCCCACTAAAAGGAGCTTCCTAGTATCAATATGTTCCTAACTCTTGCTACCAGCATACAACAATTGCGTTGCCTACGAACACATTGAACGAATATAATAGAAGATAATATGAGTATTTATCCTTTTATCATTCATTTCTTTGATTCATTTAAACTTAGTCAAAAAGTGGTAACATCACCTAGTCGGAGTCACTCCTCTCTACATGTGGTCCTGCCTACTAGAAGGAACTCCCTAGCATCGACTCATTCCTCACTTTCGCTACTAGTACATGACGATCGGATTCGACAACGATGGTCGAATACATTACTCTGCTCTCTGCATACTTCACTCTGTACTATTTGCTTTGTTTCTTCACATAAACAAAGTAAATAGTCAAGGGCTAGGATAGAGTAATCAGAATAACTTTAATTCTTAGTCGTATTTCCATTTCTCTATCATTTTATTTGTTGTTTTTTGTCTTACGAGTACTAATTGCTCAATAAGACAAGATGCAGGGAAAGAAAGAAATTCATTCATCATCCAAAGGTAAGTTTTTACATAATCACTTCCAATAATAAACTATTCAACTCTGGGAGAGGAAGAGCCAAGTTCCATTTCTTCAGACACCTTTCATCTAAATGGCTCTACTTCTTCGATCAGGCGGGAAGCCTCCTCCAAAGAGTAGGTGAACTCATGCTCAATGGGATGTAAGTTCATATTCTGGTCACATGCCTTGAGTTTTGCCAAGGCATAACTTACAGCGCCCCTGACTGCATCACTGGTCAACTCTGCCTGATCAGCCTTTAGAGTAGCAAAATGCTTTTCCAAAATCTTGGCTTGAAGTACAATCGTACTCGCGTGAGCAGATGTAGTCTCCTCAGTGGGAATCATCCTCTCCACACCAAACTCGCTGAGTAAATTGTTTACAAGAATACCGCAGTCTTGAAGGCTTCCCTTCATTGACTTTGTTTCTTCTTCACTACAAGTCATCGCTTCAGAAAGGCACTTCATTTCGACCATGGACTATGCAAAAGAGTTGAAGTTGGTGAGGGTAATACTTGTTACGATCGTAAGCTCTTTTACGACCATATAGTCGTAAGTCTTACTACGACTATTCTTTGGTCGTAAGTCTTTGTATGACCACATAATCATAAGTCTTTCTACAACTACATAGCTGTGAGTCCTACAAGACTAGTTTCAAAAACTGCTCAAAGATAAAGTTTTTCTTGCCTAATAGCTAAGTATCAAGCATCTTTATCCTCTCGCCTTTCTCTTTGCTAATACAAGTAAGCTCTCTGATCACTTTAGTTTTCTCTTTGACCTTAGTGAGCAGCTTACTTGATTCAATCTCTCTTTCTGTTAAAAAGAGAAAGATAAAAGAAAGGCTAGAAATATGCATAGATAAACAAATTTAAGCTTTAGGGCTTACTTATTTTTTCTTCCAAGCTTTGGCAGTAGAGTTGGCTTTTATGAGGCTTATCAAAGATAAAAGAAAGGCTAGAAATATGCATAGATAAACAAACTTAAGCTTTAGGGCTTACTGTTTATTTTTTCTTCCAAGGCTTTGGCAGTAGAGTTGGCTTTTATGAGGCTTATCGATAAATTAGCATTTTCTTCCTTCAGCCTTTGTTCATCAACCTTCTCATTCTCAAGCACAACAGCCAAGACCTCTGCATCTAGCCAAGACCTATAAAGGTTAAAGGTAGACCTGAAATTCTAGTTGTGTGGTTAAGACAGAATTCGACTACATAAGTTAAGAGATTTACGATGCCGCTGGTTTCTTGGTTCGACATTCTCTTGTTGTAGGAGCATTAGATACTGTGGTACTCAGCCACGGTTGCTATGTCTTCTAATGCACTCTTGATAAGGAAAGGCAGTGAGAAATAAGAAGAGGCAAAGTATGAATATTCGAGTTGTCAATACTCACATTCACACTCCTATGAGAAAAATTTTCGAGTACCCACCTGGAATCTCTGAGTTGCTCAAATTCTTCAACCCTGGTCCACCACACCTTCTCAAGATGTTTGTCATTGAAGATGTACCCCTTATTTGGAAGATCTTTGAGGTGTGGAACTTGGTTCCAAGCTTGACTAGAAGAAGATCCTACCACAAAGGGAGGATTAAAAAATGAGCAGAATGATAGACCATGTGGAGGTGACTCCGTGTGTGTGATGAGTAATTGACATCTGTTTTAGGAAAGTCGAGTTTGGTTTGTGTGGTTTGGACCATGTCGTTGCACGGTCCAATTAGCTTCGGTCAGACTTGGTCAAACTTGGTCGAAATACTTAGGATGCTTATACTTTTGATTCGATAGGTTTTGGCTATTTTGTGTTTAAGATTTCTCTAATGCGATTATTGATTACATTATGTCGAGCGGTGCTATGTAATGTGTTTCTTGTCTGTGATGGCTGTAGGACTTTTGAGGCGAGGTCGTGGCGAGGCACGGGATGACCGGACTAGGCACGGGCGGTGCTGAGGTCGGAGCGGTCGGGATGTGCCGAAGATGGCAAGGACTCGAAGTGGTTGTGAGGCTTGGGCGGCAAGAAATGAGGAATCTTTCCGGAAGGTGCAGGAGGGGCATTTTCATAAAAGCGCAGGGCTGCACAAAAGGAAGCGGATGCGGCTCGAGTGAATGGATAAAGCGCAGAGTTGGTGGAGTTATCGGGTAAAGCAAGATGTTGAACTCGGTAGTGAAGGCTATAAATAGAGAGGAGCTCTCTAGTGCTAGGTGTGATTTTGAGAGATGGATTAGGGTTTTGCTTTAAGTCTTTGTTTGTTAAGAAAGAGAGAAAGAGAGAAGGTGTGAGGTTCTCTCTATGCTCTCCATGCGTATGTCTTTTCCCTTTTGATTTGGTATGAGCAGGGTAGTACCATTAGTCTACATGTCTCCTGCATGAGCATGTTGGATTTGGTTTTGTGTGTATGGTCTTGTTTGATGAGAGGGTTGTAAGAACACCTACAATCATTCATCTCCCCGCATATCTATCAGAGCTTGCTTTGTTGAATTGTGTTGATTTCTTTTCATTCTCTGAGTGGATTTCTTATTAAGCCGCAGAACCTTGACTGAGAATATGTTCAAGGTCTTTGGCTTGTTTCTTTGTCTGAGAGCTTCAACCAATCAACCTGTGTTTAGTTCTTTCGGCTGTCTCAAGTAGATATTTCTTTTTGTCTGCGTTTATGGTTACTTTCCTACCGATCTGCCCTTTTCATTCGACTAAACACTCTTCTTTTGGTCTGCGTTTATGGTTTCTTTTGGTCAGCCGTGTGAAGGAGTTTTATCTCAGCACGTCTCTCTGCTGCAATTAATCTGGACGTCTCTGCTTGTTAGCTGAAAATGATGCCTTCGGCTGCAGCAACAAGATATTCTATTCGGCTGCAGCATCAAAATGGCACTTTAATTCTATTCGGCCAGCATCTAGTTTACTGTCTGCATTTCTAGCCTTTTGGTCTTATGGTAGTTCGGCTCTTTATTCTTTTTGGTTAGCTGGTCTTGATTATTTTCTGAACCTTGTCTTTCTATTCCTTATTCAGTGGTTCAGCTATTAAAGTCAATTGATCCCTCTCTGCTTGGTCTCCTGCCGAGGTGTCCTTTTTGGTCTAATTTGATTCTCTCTGAGGACAGTTGGTTTTTCAGTTCGAAGTCCAAAATCCTTGTTCGAAAAAGCACAGGCACAGATCATTAATTTCTCTTTTTGGCTTCTTTCTCGGTACTTGCTGTGCTTTCATGTTTTCAGTCTGTCCATTTCAGTTTTCCAGTTTTTTGACTTGGCTTTCGGTTTTGCCTCTTTTTACTTTAGCTTCTCTGCGTTGGTAGCTTTCTTCTGTGTTGTAGTTTCCGGTCTCCTCTGCTCTCGGTAAAAATAGACTGCAGCTAGTGATTTTCTTTAGATTTCCTTTCATTTCAGTTGGTGCAGTTTCGGTATGTTAGAATAGTTTCTTTTTGTGCTTTCAGTTAGCATTTTCAGTTTCTCGGCAAAATTGCGTGGATTCTTGGGGCGGTTTTTAAAGTGCTCCATTCACCCCCCCTCTGTCGCCATTTCCGATCCTTCAGAGAACAAGTTAGGTTATTCTTCCTCTTTTTCTTCTCCTCCAGCATCTTCTTTTGCTACGACCACTTCAGTGGTCGTAGTCTTTGCAGTTTTGGCTACAACTTCTGTTACTGCAATGGTTATTTCTTCGACCACCTTCTCCACCATCCATTCAATGGCAGGTAAAGTCGCAGAAGCATCCTTAAGCGATGGAGATGGCGAACTACGACCGCAAGGAGTGAATCAATAGTTGAAAAGACAAAGATAAAATACAGTATACATACATGCATTTTTATACATAGGAGTCATTACTTTCAGCATGAACTTGGAAGAAACCCTCCCAGAGAGTGGTTCCTTCGACATCTTTCCCACAACCACGTTTGGTTGTGGGAGAATAAGGATGAGAGACCATGTGGAGATGACCCCGTGTGTGTGATGAGTAATTGACATCTGTTTTAAGAAAGTCGAGTTTGGTTTGTATGGTTCGGGCCATGTCGTTGCGCGGTGCAATCGGCTTCGGTCGAACCTGGTCGAACTAGGTCGAACGTGCTTAAGTCGTTTATTATTTGTTTCGATTGGTTTGGTCTTTGAGTATTTCTTCTTATGCGATCGTTGGTTACAATATTTCGAGCGGTGCTATGTGATTTGTTTCTTGTCTGTGATGGCTGCAGGACGTTGAGGTGGAGTCGTGGCGAGGCACGGGATGACCGGACTAGGCGCGGGCGGTGCCGAGGTCAGAACGGTCAAGGTGTGCCGAAGACGGCGAGGACTCGAGGTGGCTGCGTGGCTTGGAGGGCAAGGAATGAGGAAGCTTCCTGGAAGGTGCACGAGGGGCGTTTTGGTGAATACGCAAGGCTGAACTAAAGGAAGTGGATTCGGTTTTGAGCTAATGGATAAAGCGTGAGAGTTGTTGTGAGATAACGGGGAAAGCGAGATTGTGAACCCGGTAGTGGAGGCTATAAATAGAGAGGTGTTCTCTAGGCCACTTTGAGAGAGTGAGTTTCAGATTTTTGTATGTTTGTTTCTCTCCATGTATGTGAGTCTTTGCTCTAAAATCTGAGAGAGGAGAGATGGGTGTAAACAATTTCATCATCTAATCATTCTTGTCTCTTCCTCCATTTGGGAACTCTGGTGTTTGAGATGGATTGATCTACTTAAGTTCTTCTGTGTCTAAGATGCCTTGGTTTCATTTTATGTTCTCTTTGTGTGCTCTTGGTTCTTGTTATTTTTGATGTCCTTCCTGCAGTCTTAAATTTTTTATTTGTGTATGTTCTTCTGCCAAGCAGGATTATGGCAGTCTTTGGTTACTTTGGTTTTCAATGTTGAATGCTTGGCTGTGTTGTATGCTCTCGGAAATTAAATTGAAATCATATGCTTCACTGTCCGGCCGGCCGCAAGACTTGGCTTCTCTTTGCCGATTCTTATATTTCTCTGCCATCGATCAAACAGCCTTGTATTTCTTTTTTGAAACTTTCTTTTGTGAGGCTGTTTTGATACTGCAGTTTCCCTTTTAGTTGGTGCTTCTCAGCTGCTATCTATTTCATTTTTCAGACCCCTTTTTATCTCTCTTGCCGTTTGTGGATATGTAGCCTTAGAAGTCTTTCTTTTCTTTTCAGTTTGGTTTCTCTTTTCTGCAGTACTTGCCCCTTGGTAGCTGTCGACTGTCTCTGTTAGCATTCGGCCAAGGCCAACTTTGTTTCTCTTTTTGGCTTCCGGCAATAGGTTTCAATGCTCCTCTCGGCTGGCAGCAAAAACAACCATTTCCCTGCCGTGGCAGCCGTGGCAGCCGATTCCTCAGTATCCGCTGCCGTGACAATGCTTCGAGCACAGTGCCTGCCGTGACATTGTTTTGCTGCTGTTTTCTCTGCCTTGACAAAATTTTACTGATGTTTTGTTGCCGTGACAATGCATTGAGCTTCGTTTCTGCCGTGACTTTGTTTTGAGCTCAGTTGTCTTAATCTTGTTAGCGCTCGTTCTTTTTCAACTTCATAGCTACCATAGCTCTCGGAGTTGAGTTTTTCACGGATACTTTGGGGATCAATTTTTTAAGAGGCACCATTCACCCCCCCTCTGTTGCCATTTTTGATCCAACAATTGGTATCAGAGCCGGTTAGCTCTTTTCGATAGATCTTAACCGGTCTCTAGAACCATGGCGACAGACAAGTATTCCACCAAGCCCTCCGTCTTTGATGGCATTGATTATCCCTCCTGGAAGAGCTGAATGGAGACATACATCTAGGCTCAGGGTTAGCCATCTGGCGGAAGGTGAAGGTCCGGTATGCCGTTCCTACCGATGAGAACATCAACGTCGGAAACATGGTTGATGTTGAGGCGAACGCTAAGGCGAGGAACATCATAATCAAGGGTTGAGCCGAAGCGAGTTCGATCGCATCTCTCATTTGACGTCGGCCTATGATATCTGGGTGACCCTCGATGCATACCATGAGGGTACCACTCAGATTAAGACGGTACGACAGGACCAATTCAAGCAAGATTACAATAAGTTTGAAATGCTCACTGGCGAGTCCCTCGATGAGTGTTTTGCGTGTTTCCACAAGATCGTGAGCAACCTCCGAGCGGTCGGTCTCACATACCCTGACTCGGATAATGCTCGACAGATGCTCGCAGCTCTCAACTTGCGTGTTTGGGAGATGAAGGTGACTACCATCAAGGACACCACTGATCTTTCGACCCTGACTCTTGACGCGTTGTGCTCACGCCTCAAGACTCACGAGATTGACATAGTCTCTCGTAGGTCGAAGTCGCAGTCGATGGCCTTAGTCACCGATCCCACTTCTGGACCTTCTTCTGAGTCAATTTGCGGATTCTCCCTTGCTACTCTCTGTGACGTAACTGATGATCAGTTAGAGCAGCTTGCGGATGACCAATTAGCCCTCCTAGCCAAAAATTTTTCCCATGCTTACAAGAGGAGGAGGGACAGAAAGAGAGGAAGGCCCGTGATCTGCTTCGAATGTGGTGGCCCCAACCACATTCGGGCAAACTACCCTAAGCTTGAGAAGGGTAAGGGCGACTACGGCGGTGTGAGCAAGAACGACTACATCGACAAGAACCGCAACAAGAAGCCCTTTGCTCATGCCCAAGGCAAGAAGAAGTTTCGCGACCTTGGCAAAGCCAAGAAGCTCTTCCACCGTGTCCTCGCCGCCTTCGATGACCTCGACCTCAGCGAGGTGGAGGGGTGGAGCGACGACTACTCCGGCATGTGCTTCATGGCCCTTGAGGGCGAGATCAGCGATAGTGAGCTGTACTCCGACTCCGACAAGGTATACCCTTCATACGACCAGCTTAATGATGCTTTTCTTAAGTTAGGAAAATTTCATGCTAGATCTAGAGCTAGGGTTAGTGAGTTGAAGAAGGAAGTAGAGAGCTTGTCACAGGAGTTTACTTCACTTAGATCTGCTCCCTCCCGTGACGATTGTGATGTATGCTCTGTCTTGCTTGATGACATGGAGAAATTAAGGACCTCTCATGATAGTTTGTCTTCTGAGCTTGACGTGCTTAAGGTGGAGAATGTTAGTCTTTTGGCTGAACTAGAGATGAGTAGGATTGTTACTCCTTCAGCTACTGTTGTTGAGACTACATCTTGCACCTCATGTGAGGATAAGGACAATGCGTTTAGAGGTCTTTATACAATGCTCCTTGATCTGCCCGAGTCTTATGAAAATTGCAATAATTTGAAGTTGAACTTAAAACGGGCAGACCATAAAATTGCCGAGTTGCATGCTTCACTACTTGAGCCCATGGTTTCTTGCACAAACTGTCCCAAATTAACTGCTGAACTTGAATCTGTCTCAAAACAGTTTCAAGATATTGTTAATCATAACAAAAAAAATAGCTCAATATGCTTCTAAGGACCCTGTTAGCCCACCTTGCAAAAATTGTGAAAAACTAAAATCTGATTTGATTGCTTTGGATGAAAAATATGTGAAGCTAACTAAGGACCTTCTAGTGAAGCCATCAACTGATTGTGATGTGATTGCTTCGGTGGGGGAGAAGCCCAAGGATAAGGTAGAGACGCTTACCGACATGAACCAAATTGCTAGCAGTAGGACTGTCCCTTCCAAGTCGGCTGTGCGTGCACAAGCCATTCACTTTTCTGCTATTGGTTCTTCTTCTGCTCCCTTACCTCCTGCTGTCTCTTCTTCTTCCCCTTGCTCTTCTTGCACCTCTCTCTTTCGTGAGTGTCAGTACCTTATGAACACTCTCGAGAGATTTATAGGCGGCAAGAAGAAGCTTAATCTTATTCTAGACCAGTCCAAGATTTCAAGTTCAATCAAGGTCTAGGATATGATTTTCATGAGGATGTGAGGAAGCATCCACCCATAGCCGCAGGTGTGATCGAGATCAAGCCCAGGACCGAGAAAGTACAATTCAAATCAGCGGGCTTTGTCCAAGGGATTTCTGACAGCAAGGTGATTCCACCTGTCGCTTCGGCCTCTCAGAAGGCGAAGCCTCATCGTGCTTCTTCTACCTCTCAGAAGGTAAAGTATCACTGCACCTTCTGTCAGAAGGATGGGCACTTGATCGAGAGATGCTTTAGGCGCGCCAAGATCGCGCGTAGAGACCGTGTTGAGGCTCATAGGCGTATTCAGAGTCAGCCCCAGACCTTGAGTGCACCTAAGACCAACACGAGGTCTAGGTTTGCTTCAGCTGATGGGTTTGGGCAGCATCGAGGACTTGGTTTTTTCGAGTTTTCTGGTTTTCGTTCTCATGCTCCCTTTAGTCGTGACTTCCGCCGTCCTGAGGGTAGATCTCGTTTCTCCCATCGAGGTAGCTACCCGCGGCATGATCAGCATGTTGCCGGTACTCCGACTCGCTCTTCCGTAGCAGTCGGACCCAGCAACAACTTCAGGTCTACACGTAGACCTTCTGCTTCTTTGAGCTACAGAGAGCGTAGGGTAATTAGAGGTCAGTCGTGCTTGACTACTTTTGCTGCTCGACGTGTTACTCAGTATTGGGTGCCAAAATCACTCTTGATTTATCCCAGTACTGAGCCTTCACTCTCTGTTTGACTCAGGTTCGCCGGGCTGGGAAGGGAAAGGTTTGGCTCGTGGACTCCGGTTGTTCTCGCCATATGACCAGAGATTCTCGTTGGTTCTCTTCCTTAGCCCGAGCCCCAGGTGATGAGACTATCACCTTCGGAGATGTTTCGTCTGGGCGCGTCATCGCCAAAGGTACAGTGCGCGTTAATGATTCTTTTAGTTGCTTCGGAGTCCTGTGACCTTTCTTTCTGGCATAGGTGACTTGGTCATATTGGATTTGACCATTTGACCCGAGTTAGCGGCCACGATCTCATTCATGGTTTGCCGAAACTCAAGATGGTCAAAGATCTAGTGTGTGTGCTCCATGCCGGCACGGCCAGATGGTTGCCGCTTCTCACCCTCCAGTCACAGTGACTATGACCGATGCACCAGGACAGTTGCTCCATATGGACACAGTTGGACCAGCTCGAGTGCAGTCAGCAGGAGGGAAGTGGTATGTTCTTGTCGTGGTCGATGACTTCTCGAGGTATTCTTGGGTGTTTTTCTTAGCCTCGAAGGATGAGACGTTTTCACATTTCCGAGGTCTTTTTAGTAGGCTTTCTGTTGAGCTTCCGGGTGCCTTACGAGCGATCCGCAGTGACAATGGCACGGAGTTCAAGAATTCCTACTTTGAGAGGTTCTGTGATGAGCCAGGTGTAGAGCACCAGTTCTCTTCTCCGCACGTCCCACAGCAAAATGGTGTCGTGGAGAGGAAGAATCGTACCTTGGTCGAGATGGCCAGGACGATGCTCGATGAGTACTCTACTCCTAGGAAGTTTTGGGCTGAGGCTATTACGATCGCGTGCCATGTATCGAATAGAGTTTTTCTTCGGGCACACTTGCATCGCACTTCCTATGAGTTGAGATACGGGCGAAAGCCTAGTGTCTCGCATTTTCGCGTGTTTGGTTGCAAGTGTTTTATTCTAAAGTCCGGGAACCTAGACAAGTTATAGTCACGTTCTTGTGATGGTATCTTTCTGGGTTACTCGACTTCTTCACGGGCGTATAGGGTCTGGAACTGCGAGTCTAGTAAAATGGTAGATACCTGTGAGGTGACCTTCGACGAGGCCAGTCCGGGGACTAGGCCCGACATCTCAAGTTCTTTAGAGCAGTCCGAGACCATCTTCGTGGATGATGAGGAGGATGGAGATGAGGGTTGTCTACCCAATCCAGTTCTTCCTCCCCTTGAGGTGCCTGCTTCTTGCACCACACCTCGAGGTGATCAGCCCATGCCTTCCACATCTTCTGGAGTTGGTGGCTCTGTTCCTGCCTCGTCAGCTCATGAGGTAGAGGCCACTTCTTCATCTCATCCTGGACCTCCCAGACATATCCAGAAAAACCATCCTTCCGAGCAGATGATAAGAGATCTCTTTGAGCGTGTCACTCGTTCAAAATCCGGCATGTTTCACTTCTGTCTCCACTCTGCCTTCATTGCTTCTTTCGAGCCCAAGGATGTATGTCATGCTCTTTCCGATGAGTCTTGGGTCAATGCCATGCATGAGGAGTTAGAAAATTTCGAGAGAAACAAGGTCCGGTCGCTTGTTGAGCCCCCTCGAGGTCACAATGTCATTGGGACTAAGTGGGTGTTCAAGAACAAGCAGAGTGAGGATGGGGTTGTCATTCGGAACAAGGCTAGACTGGTAGCTCAGGGCTTCTCCCAGGTTGAGGGTCTAGATTTTGAGGAGACCTTTGCCCCTATAGCTAGACTTGTGGCCATTAGAATCCTACTTGCCTTTGCAGCTTCTAAGGGTTTCAAGCTCTACCAGATGGATGTCGAGAGTGCCTTCCTCAATGGCTTTATTGAGGAAAAAGTCTAGGTGAGACAACCTCCATGTTTTGAGAACCCCAAATACCCAAACCATGTCTACAAGCTTTCCAAAGTATTGTATGGACTTAAGCAATCCCCTAGAGCTTGGTATGAGAGGCTTAAGTCCTATCTGTTGAGTCATGGGTTTGAGATTTGTAAGGTAGATAAGACCTTGTTCATTCGTAGACATGGCACTGACCTTCCACTCATCCAGATTTATGTGGATGACATCATCTTTGGCGGCTCCTCCCATGCTCTCGTTTCCCAGTTTTCCGATGTCATGAGCTCGGAGTTTGAGATGAGCATGATGGGCGAGTTGAGCTTCTTTCTCGGCTTTCAGATCAAGCAGACTCGGGAGGGCACCTTCTTACATCAGGGCAAGTACACTCGAGACCTCCTGAGGTGCTTCGATATGAGTGATGGCAAGCCGGTTTCTACTCCTATGGCTACATCAGCTTCACTCGACCCAGATGAGGGCGGCGAGCCAGTTGATCAGAAGGAGTATCGCAGCATGATTGGCTCCCTCTTGTACCTCACTACCTCGAGACCGGACATACACTTCTCCGTGTGTCTGTGTGCTCACTTTCAGGCTTCTCCTCGCGTATCTTACCGCTAGGCGGTGAAGCGTATTCTTCGGTACCTTCGAGCTACCATTGACTATGGTATCTGGTACTCTTCCTTGTCCTGTCTTTCCTTGAGAGCCTACTCGGATGCAGACTTTGCTGGCTTTAGGATAGATAGGAAGAGCACTTCTGGCACCTGCCAATTCATTGGCACTTATCTTGTTTCTTGGTCTTCGAGGAAGCAGTCCGGTGTTACACAGTCCACCACAGAGGCCGAGTACGTTGCTGCCGCCAGTTGCTGCAGTAGGTGCTTTGGATGGTCTCGACCTTGCGGGACTTTGGGTTAGTCATAGACAGTGTTCCACTCTTTTGTGATAACACTTCTGCGATTAACATTGCTAAGAACCCAGTGCAGCATTCTCGGACCAAGCATATTGATATTCGCTATCACTTCCTTAGAGACAATGTAGAGAAGGGTGACATTGTGCTCCAGTTTGTGGAGAGTGACCATCAGTTGGCAGACATCTTTACCAAGCCTTTGGATAGCTCTAGGTTTTCAGCTCTGTGGGGAGAGCTTGGGGTGGTTTGTCCTTATGGACTGCTGTGAGGGGGAGCTTTGTGCTTCATGCTATATCATGTTTATTATGCTCTTACTCCTTTCTGTCGCATTGCATACGGGTGCATTTGAGTTAGTCCTTCTAGCATAGGTTAGAGTGGTTCTCTTGCCTAGTTGTTTAGACTTCTTTCTCTCATCTTGTGATTCTAAGATGCTGCTTATTAGCTGTTTCTCCTCTCACTAGGTCGAGCTCACTCACTTCTTATAGGTTCTAGCAAGGGTTGGGCCACCCTCGGGTAGACAGGGTACGTGTTTGCTCCTTAGTGTGTTAGATGATCAGTTGATAGTCCTGGAATCATATGGGGTAGATGAGAGTCAGTCCGAGCCATAGTATCCTCTTTATCTTATCTATGCTTTAACGACTGCCTTCTTTGATTTTCTTGCCAGCTTCTCGATTTTATTGCTTTGGTTCAGGGGGAGTTCATTTTGGAGCTTCTAGATCTTAATGTTGACATAATCATTCTGTATTGTAATATATTTACATGGAGCCTTGATTATTATCCATTTATGACATGTTTACAATGCATTACTCATTGCCATGATCTGTGCTTACTTGCTAGATTGATCATTGTTGAACCGAAATGGCGACAGAGGGGGGGTGAATGTCGACTTCTAAAACTTGCCTCCAAAAAGATATTCACGAAAGGGATTTCTCTCCAGTAGCTACAGAGCTACGAAGAGGGCAGAAAATACTCAAGATAACCTGACCCAAGCAAAGTTGTGAGCTTACAATTGACTTCTTTCCAATAGCTATTAGGATCTATGTAAAGAAAATCATGCATGAAGTCAAGTGCTTAGTGGAAGAACATGAAGAACAAAGAACCAAGGCATTAAGAGGAAGACCTGGAAGGCAAACCCTAAAAACCTGAAGCCATCAAAGCCTGCAAGGGGGAGGGCTGGTCAGACCTCTGTGTTGGGGCCGGTCTGACCGCCACCTTGCCGCCGGTCAGACCGGTCGGTCCACACTGGTCTGACCGCCACTTCTCAACCGGTCTGACCGGCTACCAAGGGGCGGTCTGACCGCCTCTCGGGTTTCAGAGCAGACAGCACACTAATTTTTCAGGCAGCAAAGATAGAAATCTCACAGCAGAAAAATTGAGGCTTTTCCTCTGGTTGCTTTAGCCCAGAAATGCATGACTAAATCTCAAATAGCCAGAGGAGCCTGGGAAACCAAAAGATTCAACACAAAGAGAGAGAATTTAAGATTTGACCTAAAAACTAAAAATATGCAGAAAGCAACACTAAACTTCAAATTCCCATCCAACCTTTGATTCTTTGGCCATGAAACTTTAGGGATAGCAAGATAATAGCCTCTGGACTTTACAAGCCAAGTTTCAAGCCATCTCAAAGAGGGAATCGAGAATCACATCAAAACCCTAGAACTGAAAGGAGGAACAGAGGAGGCCAAAATACAAAAACTGGAATCAAAGATGGGTTCTTGGGATTTTAACTGATCAAATGATCTTCAGGCATCATCCCAACATAGAGTAACCCATTTTGCTACTCCTCAGCAAGAAACAACTCAAATCGCGAAAAGTCAAAAATCACACAGAGAAGGATGAACGAAGAACACAGGCAAGAACATGAAGCAAACTTCAGAGATTTCATTTCCAAGATACCAAGGATTATAGAGGAGTCCCGATACGTATGAACATTGAAACAAGAGATGATTACATTAAGGATCAACTCTCCTCTCCCTCTCCAAACCCTCAAGAACACAAGCACTACATGTTTCTTGGAGAGGGGACACACAGAGCTACGAGACACACTTCCTCTCCTGCTCTCAACCACTAAAGCCTAAAGCCAAAACAACCCTCTAAAACCCATTTTGACTAAAGCAAGCCCTACCAACCTCTCAAACCCCTTGCAATGCTTGCAGCCACAAGGAGGCACCTCCTCCTTATATAGCCTTTGGCTAACGGGTCTCCAACCGTTACGCCCGCGAAATCCAACGGAACCCGCTCCCGCTTGTGCAGCCTCGTGAAATTACCAATTCGCCCCTCCTGCACCTTCCGGGAAGCTTCCGCGTTCCTTGTCGTCCAAGCTTCGCAACCACCTAGAGTCTCCGCCGTCTTCGACACATCTGACCGTTCTGACCTCAACGCCACCTGCGCCTAGTCCGGTCACCTCGTGTCTTGCCACGACTCCGCCTCGATGTCCTGCAGCCAACACAGACAAGAAACACATCAAATAGCACCGCTCAACATATGTAAGCATACATAGCATCAATAAACCAAACACAGGCACGAAATTGCCCACACGACCAATCGGGAGACAAAATATGCAATAAGACCGTCTAATTAACCCGACTGCGCCAAATGCCAACCCGGCACAAATCACTCAAACTAAACTCAATCTTTGCAACATACTTGTCAATTACTCATCATAAACATGTGGTCACCTCCACATGGTCTCTCAATCATGACTTCATATGTGTAGTCTAGTCTTTGCCATGATTAATTGCTTAAAATTGCACAACTTGAATTATCTCATGTCATGGTAGCACTTGAGACTAGTCTGTCTTTAGTTATCCTTTTATGATTCATGCCATGTCAAATAAGCTGAGTTGAGTCTTGAATCTTTGTTGAGCTTTAGATTGAGCTATGATAGTTTCTTGATGAACCATGAGTTAGTACAATCTTCTAAGAAAGCAAAAAGATCTCTTTTGTGCGAAAAAACTGATCTCACCAATTCTTTCTCATGAGACTGCTTGCCATTGCACTAGGCATGAACTCAGGGGGAGTTTTGGATGACCAAGATCATTTCCTTAAGCTTCTAGCTTGGACTGGTCGCATAAGGCTTGAGATCTAGCACATGACTAAACAAAAAATTTTGGTTGGAAACGACCATGAGTTTCAAAAGAAAAATCATGTCAAATGTGCTCAATTTGCTTAATTACACAAAAAGCCAAGTACTTAAACAAATGTCTCACTTTTGAGCTTATGGCACTCTAAATTGACTCAATTCTAACTTCTTGGTTCCACTTAGACTATTGACATGGCCTGCATCATCATTGGATACCTTTAGCTAGACTATAATCATGGTTGACTTGACATGCTCAAAAATTCAACTAATTTTCAGATTGTGATCTTTCGGCTTAGCTTGATTATACATGTCATGTCATGATCTTAATAGCATTCTTATGAGTTATGGCTTGGTGTAATACTCATATGGTCATTTTGGATAATCTTCATGGCTCTAAATGCTTAAAATAAACAAACTTTCGCCATTTCATCCAATACCATGTCATGTTCTCTTCCTTGCATCTTGATGATTTTATTGCCAAAAGGGGGAGAATAGCGGAGAAAAAGCCATTTGGGAGCTCGAGGAAAACTTGCTCTTTCTGTTTTTGCTCCTTGTCGACATGGCCATAAGCTTCTTTCATTTCTTTTGGACCATGTTTGACTCTCTTTTCATTTTCAAACAAACTCATCTTTCTGCTTTTTTTGGGTTTGTCAATATACTCATCAAGGGGGAGATTGAGAGACCATGTGGAGATGACCCCGTGTGTGTGATGAGTAATTGACATCTGTTTTAAGAAAGTCGAGTTTGGTTTGTGTGGTTCGGGCCAAGTCGTTGCGCGGCGCAATCGGCTTCGGTCGGACCTGGTCGAACTAGGTCGAACGTGCTTAAGTCGTTTATTTTTTTTTGTTTCGATCGGTTTGGGCTTTGAGTATTTCTTCTTCTGCGATTGTTGGTTACAATATTTTGAGCGGTGCTATGTGATTTGTTTCTTGTCTGTGATGGCTGCAGGACGTCGAGGTGGAGTCGTGGCGAGGCACGGGATGACCAAACTAGGCGCGGGCGGTGCCGAGGTCAGAACGGTCAAGGTGTACCGAAGACGGTGAGGACTCGAGGTGGCTGCGTGGCTTGGAGGGCAAGGAATGAGGAAGCTTCCTAGAAGGTGCACAAGGGGCATTTTGGTGAATACGCAAGGCTGCACTAAAGGAAGTGGATTCGGTTTTGAGCTAATGGATAAAGCGCGAGAGTTGTTGTGAGATAACGGGTAAAGCGAGATTTATGTATGTTTGTTTCTCTCCATGTATGTGAGTCTTTGCTCCAAAATCTGAGAGAGGAGAGATGGGTGTAAACAATTTCATCATCTAATCATTCTTATCTCTTCCTCCATTTGGGAACTCTGGTGTTTGAGATGGATTGAACAACTTAAGTTCTTCTGTGTCTAAGATGCCTTGGTTTCAGTTTATGTTCTCTTTGTGTGCTCTTGGTTCTTGTTATTTTTGATGTCCTTCGTGCAGTCTTAAATTTTTTATTTGTGTATGTTCTTCGGCCAAGCAGGATTATGGCAGCCTTTGGTTACTTTGGTTTTCAATGTTGAATGCTTGGCTGTGTTGTATGCTCTCAGAAATTAAATTGAAATCATATGCTTCACTGTCCAGCCGGCCGCAAGACTTGGCTTTTCTTTGCCGATTCTTGTATTTCTCTGCCATCGATCAAACAGCCTTGTATTTCTTCTTTGAAACTTTCTTTTGCGAGGCTGTTTTGATACTGCAGTTTCCCTTTTAGTTGGTGCTTCTCAGCTGCTATCTGTTTCATTTTTCAGACCCCTTTTTATCTCTCTTGCCGTTTGTGGATCTACAGCCTTAGAAGTCTTTCTTTTCTTTTTAGTTTGGTTTCTCTTTTCTGCAGTACTTGCCCCTTGGTAGCTGTCGACTGTCTCTGTTAGCATTCGGCCAAGGCCAACTTTGTTTCTCTTTTTGGCTTCCGGCAACAAGTTTCAGTGCTCCTCTTGACTGGCAGCAAAAACAGCCATTTCCCTGCCGTGGCAGCCGATTCCTTAGTATTCGCTGCTGTGACAATGCTTCGAGCACAGTGCTTGCTGTGACATTATTTTGCTACTGTTTTCTTTGCCTTGGCCAAATTTTACTGATGTTTCGTTGCCGTGACAATGCATTGAGCTTCGTTTCTGCCGTGACTTTGTTTTGAGCTCAGTTGTCTTAATCTTGTTAGCGCTCGTTCTTTTTCAACTTCATAGCTACCATAGCTATCGGAGTTGAGTTTTTCACGGATACTTTGGGGTCGATTTTTTAAGAGGCACCATTCACCCCCCCCCCCCCCCCCTCTGTTACCATTTTCGATCCAACAAAGGACCTTCTCGACCACCTCCGGTCGAGAGTCTTGAGCCCCTTCGACCACGTCTGGTCGAAGATCTACAGCAAGAGTTGTTTTTTTCTCTTTCTTGTCCCTCCTGATGGTCGAGACCAGATTCGATCATCAGGATGATCTCCTTCTTGATCATAGGTTCTGCTGACGTGGCAGCTTTCTTCATAAAAGATACAAAACTCTTCCAATTTACCTTTTCAAGATGCTTGATAAAGCCTTCAAAAAGGCCAACTGAGTCAGTTTTGATGTTATAATAGAAGAGTACCTTGATCGTAGGAGTCAGTTGTTTCAATATAGCCACCCCTAGCTCACTTGCTGCGCATACAACCGTGATAAATTGTTGAATAGGTGCGCTCGAGGCAGCTGGAGGAAGAATTTTAAGAGGGACAATAGCATCTGTACTTTCCTTTTTCTTATCAACTGATTTAACTAGTTGACGCCTCTTGGTCGAAGGAGTCTTCACTCTCTCTACTTCTCCACCGACCACCATCAACTCGACCCCTTGGTCGTCTTGACGGAGATTCATATCTACACTCTGTAGAAGAGGAAGATACCACTTGGTCATGCTCTACGACTAAGAAGTCTTAAAGATGAAGTCGATCTTTCGGTTACCTTTAAGCGTTCTTCCCTCTCTTTGGCATAAACATCCACCAGAATACGAGGAGCCTCCACCTCAAGCGATGGAGCCTTCTTGCAAATGGCCTTAATTCGAGAATTGATTTCCTCCAAATCAAGGTCTAAACAAATAGTCATGGTAGTTAGTGAAAAGTACTTAGAAAATTTAACCTAGCTACGAATACAAGTGCTAATATCACTTACCATTCTCGTAGTCCCAGGTCGCATCCGAGATTCTTGATACATCCACATAGGATGTGCTTGACGCTTCAAGGGACTAATACGACACGTGATGAAGTCCTTGACAACATGCCATCCCATAGGACCCTTGTCCCTTAGCTCCTTAATGGCTGAGATGTAGGGGGCTATTTTTGTGATGTCTTTGGAGGCTGAGTTTCAAAGACTGTTCTTCTCGGCAGCCTTCCCAACGAAGGAGAGGCTATCTTTGCTGGTCGTCTCCCAATAGAACCACCTCTTCTTCCATCTCAGCCATGAAGATCGGGTAAACATGGGGATGTAAAGCTCCATCTTACCATCATGGAGTTTCAAACCACAACTCTCAGCAATCCCCATTTGTTAGCTCATCTCGTAATAATACAAGAAGCGCTCGAGATCTTCCAGGATACCCAAATACGCCTTACATAGGTATATGAAGACACTGAGCATCATGATTGAATTAGGAACCAAGTTCACCAATTCATCCCCGAAGTACTCAAGAACGGCCGTCAAAAAAAGGATGAGCAAGGAGACAGAGGCCACACTCACAATACGCCTAGAACACCAAAATCTCTCTGATCTGTCCGGATGGCCAGCAGTGCCCTGCAGCTTCAATCCATCTAACAAATTGCCACGGCGGGATCTTCTTCGTAGTCTCTAATGCCTACATCTCGGCATAATCCATCTCTGATTCAGCCCAGGTCAATGGAGACTTCCTCATTTTCTTGGGTGATTAGGATGGATTTGTGTGAGATTGAGGAATATTATGAAGATTGATTGGAGGTGCCTAACACGTCGGTACTTCCGCACTACGGTACTACCGCTTCCCAAAGCGGTACTTCTGCAGGATGCAAACCTGAACTGGACCTCTCTGGAAAAAATGTTCTGCTGCTCAGACCGGAACTACCGTTTGAGCGGAACTACCATGCTCACAACATCAATACTACCGCTCAACGGTACTTCCGCATAAATACTTGCGGTAGTTCCGATTTTCCTGACACTTCCAAAAAACAGTCCAAATCAAATGCACTCTTTGTAAAATCAATTGACCACTCCATAAACATTGCAATGGTTCATCACAATATTAAACAGGATATTTTCACATGGTCCTTCAATCGCCCCTTGATGAACCCATTGGCAATACTAAAAAATGTAAATTAGAAGTGGTTTTAGAGAAAGAGGAAGAATTTTGCAAAGATAGCTCCAAAATGGTCACAAAAAGAATGCAATGACTGAAAATGACAATATGAAGCAGAAATAGAGTGAAGCCAATAACAAATTTCCCATAAAAGGCTTCAAATCTACCAAATGCATCAGGAAATCTCACTCTAGGTCTATATGAGAGAACAATTGTTCGATTTGATCTTGATCATAGTGACATGAGATCAAAAGCACCGAAATTAGCAAAATTTTGCACAAAGCCCAAATCATGCTCTAGATATGCATTTTTACCAGTCTTTCTCCCCCTTTGATAATGGAGTCATCAAGATGCATGAAAGAAGATACAATATGAATGAAATGAAGTGGCTGCAATTTATTATTTTTGAGCATTGGAAGCCATGAAAATTATCCAACTTGACTTTCAAAGTAGTACACCAAGCCATAAGAAGTGAAAGTGCTATCTAGATCATGCAAAAACATATATAGCTAAGCTCAAACCAAATAAGCAATGATTTAGAAATTTAAATGGATTTTGAGCATGTCAAATTATCTAGAAATGAGCCAAGCCATGTCAACATATTAAATGGAGCCAAGAAGCTAGAATTGAATCATTATAGAGAGCTAGAATTGAGTCATTATAGAGGGCTACTAGTTCAAAATTGAAACATATTATTCAAGTGCTTGAAATCATTTGTAATTAAGCAAATTTAGCACATTTGGCACCTTTGTAAGTTCATTTTTGGTTATAACCGAGCTTCAACCAATTTTTCACAAAGTTTTGTTTTATTGGCCTTGTGCTAGATTTCAAGCCTTATGCGACCACTCCAAGCAAGAAGCTTAAGAAAGTGATCTTGCTCATCCAAAACTACCCCTGAGTTCATGCCTAGTGCAATGGCAAACTGTTTCATGAGAAAGGATTAGTAAGATCAGTTTTTTTTCGCACAAAAGAGATCACTTTGCATTTTCTTGACTTACTTCAAGAACAAGTAGCTAATACTAACTCGTGTTTCAATAAAAAAAACTAGCATAGCTCAATCGAAAGCTCAATCTAAGTTCAAGACTCAACTTAGCTGATTTAACATAGCATGAATTATAATAGGAAGTAAGACATGATTTAATTCAAGTTTGTCACATTTAAAAAAGCTAGCATGGCAACAGCTAGGGTATACATATAAAGTCATGATAAATCTAGCAATCTAGTATAAGTCATGGTAACATGTAATGCAGTTTTATTATATCACACAAGGATAATAATCAGGGCTCTATGTAATTATATTACAATGTATATTGCTCAATTTAAATGTGATGCAATAAACATCCCAGCTCCCCCTCAACAATTGTGTCAATTTTAGAAACAATTTGATTCATGTTGAGTTATGTCACCATTATGCTCTAGAAAATCTCAAATGAACTCCCCTAAACCAAAGTAATAAGCTAGAGTGAAGAAGCTTGGATACAAACAAGAAATGGTAATCCTTAAAGCATAGAAAAGATTGAAGGAATACTATGGCCCAGACTTGCCCTCATCTACCCCATATGACTCTAAAACTATCAGCCAGTCATCTAAAACACAAGATAATGAACGTGTTCCCTGTCTACCAAAGGGGGCCCAACCCCTGCTAGACCTAAAAGAAGTGAGTAAACTCAACCTAGTGAGAAGAGAAGCAACTCATACGCAGCATCTTAGAATCACAAGATAAGAGAAAGAAGTATAAACAACTGTGAATAAAAACCACTCTAGTCTATGTTAAAAACACTAACACAAATGCACCCAAAAGAAAAGTGCAAATGAAAGAAGAATATGAACAATATGATACAGAAAATACATGATGCTCCCCTAAGATTAATCCATAAGGACAAACCACCCCAAGCACTTCTTGCAAGGTCATGAACCTCGAGCTATCTAAACGCTTGGTGAAAATATCAGCCAACTAGTGGTCACTCTCCACAAACTGAAGCACTATATCACCCTTCTCCACATGGTCTCCAAGGAAATGATATATGATATCTATGTGCTTGGTCCTAGAATGTTGCATTGGGTTCTTAGCAATGTTAATGCCAGAAATGTTATCACAAAAGAGAGGAACAATACCTATGGCTAACCCAAAGTCCTACAAGGTCAAAATTATCCAAAGCACCTGACTACAACAACAAGCGGTTGCAACATACTTGGCCTCTGCGATGGATTGTGTAACACCGAACTACTTTCTAGAAGATCAAGAAACAAGAAAAGTGCCAATAAATTGGTAAGTGCCAGACCAGACATGTTTTTCCTATCTATCCTACAGCCAGCAAAGTCTGCATCAGAGTAGCCTCTAAAGGAAAGACATGAAGTAGAAGAGTACCAGATACCATAGTCTAGAGTAGCTCAAAGGTATCTGAAGATGCGCTTCACTGCCTGATGGTAAGAAACACGAGGAGAAGCCTAAAATCAAGCGCACAGACATACAGTAAAGTGTATATCCGGCCTTGAAGCAGTTAGGTACAGGAGGGAGACAATCATGCTATGGTACTCCTTATCTATAGGCTCACCATCCTCGTTAGGATCAAGTACCGTCGAGGTTGCCATAGGAGTTTATATTGGCTTGCCATCACTCATTTCAAAGTGCCTCAGAACATCTTGAGTGTACTTGCCTTGATGCAAGAATGTACCCTCTTAGGTCTACTTGATTTGAAAGACGAGGAAGAAGCTCAACTCTCCCATCATGCTTATCTCAAACTTTGTGCTCATAACATCAGAAAAATGGGAAACGAGAGCATGAGAGAAGCCACCAAAGATAATATCATCCACATAAATCTAGACGAGCAGAAGGTCATTGTCATGCCTATGAATGAACAAGGTCTTATCTACCTTACCCATCTCAAACCTATGACTCAAGAGATAGGACTTAAACCTTTCATACCAAGCTCTAGGGGCTTGTGTAAGTCCATACAAGGCTTTGGAAAGCTTGAAGATATGGTTTGGGTATTTGGCGTTCTTGAAACTTGGAGACTATTTAACATAGACTTCTTCCTCAATATACACATTGAGGAAGGTACTCTTGACATCCATCTGGTACAACTTGAAGCCCTTAGACACTACGAAGGCAAGCAGAATCCTGATGGCCTCTAGTTTAGCTACAGGGGCGAAGGTCTCCTCAAAATCTAAATCCTCAATCGAGGAGAAACCCTGAGCTACCAGTCTAGCCTTGTTTCGAATGACTACCCCATCCTCACTTTGCTTATTCTTAAAGACCCACTTGGTTTCTACGACATTATGACCACTAGGGGGCTCAACAAGCGACCAGACCTTGTTCCTCTCAAAAAATTTTAACTCCTCATGCATAGCATTGACCCAAGACTCATCAGAAAGTGCGTTACAGACATCCTTGGGCTTGAAAGAGGCGACAAAGGCAGAACATAGACAGAAGTGAGATAACCTAGACTTTGAGCGCGTGACATGCTCAAGAAGATCTCCTATGATTTGCTCCAGAGGATGACGATGCTGAATGAGTCGGGGAGGTCCTGGATGAGAAAAAGAAGTGACCTCTGCCTCATAAGCTGTGGAGGTAGGAGCATAGCCACAAGTTTTAGAAGAGCTAGAAGGTAAGGGCTGATCTTCCTGAGGCGTACTGGTAGAAGCAGACATCTCAAGAGAAGGATGGACTAGATTAGGTAAAGAATCTTCATCTCCATCCTCCTCATCATCGACGAAGATGGTCTTAGACTGCACTACTGCACCAGAGATGTCGGGGCTAGTGCCGGGACTTGCCTCATCGAAAGTAACCTCACAGGTCTCTACGATCCTACTAGTCTCACAGTTCCAGACCCTGTAACCCCGCGAAGAACTCGAGTAACCTAGAAAGATACCATCAGAAGAACAAGACTCAAACTTATCAAAGTTCCCAAACTTTAGAATAAAAAACTTGCAACTGAAAATACGAAAATGTGAGACACTGGGCTTTCGCCCATACCTCAAATCATAAGAAGTCTGATGCAAGTGTGCCCTCAGAAAAACTCTATTTGAAACGTGGCACGTGATGACTATAGCCTTAGCTCAAAACGTCCTAGGTGTAGCATACTTGTCTAGCATCGTCCTAGCCATCTCGACTAAGGTACGATTCTTCCTCTCCACAACACCATTTTGCTAAGGGACATGTGGAAAAGAGAACTGATGCTCTACACCTGTCTCATCATAGAAACTCTCAAAGTAGGAGTTTTTGAACTCTATGCCATTGTCACTACGAATCACTCGTAAAGCACCAAGGAGCTCAATAGATAACCTACCAAACAATCTCCAAAAATGATTGAAGATCTCATCCTTCGAGGCTAAGAAAAACACCCAAAAGAATCTTGAGAAGTCATCAACCACAAGAAGAACATACCACTTCCCACCGGCTGACTGTACTCTAGCTAGACTAATAGTGTCTATATGAAGAAGCTGCCTGGGGTATCAGTCATAGTCACAGTGACTGGAGGATGAGAAGCAACAACCATCTTGCCATGTCGGCAAGGAGCACAAACTAAGCCTTTTACCATCTTGAGCTTAGGCAGACCACGAATGAGACCGTGGCCGCTAACTCGGGTCAAGTGATCAAAGCCAATGTGACCAAGTCTCCTATACCAAAAAGAGAGATCACGAGACTCTGAAGCAACTAAGCACCTGAGAGAATCACCAAAGGACTCAACAAAATCAGTGCAAAAGATCCTCCCAAACCTAAAAATCTCACAAACTAGACTCCCCAAAGAATCAAGAATTTTGCAAACATTTTTCTTGAAACTTACCTTGAAATTGTCATCGGTAAGCTGAGAAACATATAGCAAATTATAACACAGCTTACTCACTAAGACAACATCTTTAAGAATGAAAGAATCATTAAACGCATAGTACCTTTAGCGATGACTCGACTAGAAGAAGCATCTCCAAAGGTGATCGTCTTATCACCTAAAGCTCGCACTAAGGAAGAGAACCAACGAGAGTCTTCGATCATGTGACAAGAATAGTCGGAGTCCACAAGCCACACATCTCTCTTCCCAGCCCGGCGAACGTGAGTTAGTGAGAAGAAAACATCGTTGGCTCAGTACAGGGGTAAACAATAGCATATTTGGGAACCCAGTACTGAGTCACACGACGAGCAGAAAATACAGTCACAAAAATAAAAGACTAACCTCTAGCTACTCTACGCACCTTGCCTCTCATGGAATCAGAAGGTCTAGGAGCAGACCTTAAGCCTCTGCTAGGTCCGACTGATATGGAAAAGCGAGTCTAACCTATAGCAATATGTTGATCACGCCACAGATAGCCACCTCGACGAGGAAGTAAGGTCTATCCTCAGGACGATGGACACCTTGATCAGAAGCAACTCGAGGACCAAAACCAAAAGAACCCTGAAAATCACGTCCTCGATGCTGCCTAAAACCAAGAAAGCCAGAAGATCTATCTACAACTCTAGACCTTGTGTTGGTCTTAGGAGCACTCCAAGTTCGAGGCTAACCCTGAATACCTCTAAGATCATGAACACGGTCTCTTCGCATGATCTTGGTGTACCTAAAGTAGAACTCAATCACATGTCCATCCTTTTGATAGAAGGTGCAATGATACTTCGCCTTCTGAGAGGTCGAAGAAGTAGGATGAGGCTTTGCCTTCTGAGAGATCAAAGTAGCAGGTGGCACAATCTTGCTACTAGAAATCCCTTGGACAAAGTCTGCAGACTTAAATTCAATTTTCTTAGGCTCGGGGGTAACTTCGATCACACCTGCTGCTACAGCTCTAACAACATCAGGTGGATGTTTCCCGCATATCCTCTAAGAAATCATATCCTAGATCTTAATTGAACTTGCAAATCTTGGATTTTTCTAGGATAAGATTAAGCCTTTTCTTGACTCCAACAAATTTTTCTAGAGTGTTTATGAGGTACTCACACTCCTAAAAAAGAGAGGCACATGAAGCATAAGGAGAAGGAGATGACGAGGAACCAGAAGGAGAGCATGAAGAACCAGAAGAAGGAGATCGAATAGCCCATGCATATCTCTCCTTATATACAGCCGCCTCAACTTTAAGGGCTTCGCAAAACACATAGCGGGCAGTTCTAATCCTAGCCATATGGGCTTTGTAACTCTCCCTAAAGGTCTTTGGCATATCCTCCATTTTCTCCACAACTTTAGCACAGAACAAATAATTAGATTTTGGCTTCTCTAGTAGATCCTTAGTTAGCTTTACCTATTTTTTATCCAATGCAATCAATTTAGATTTTATTTTTCACAATTATTGCAAGGTGAGCTAATAGATGCCTTAGAAGCATATTGAGCCATTTTCTTATTGTGATCATACAAGTCCTGAAATTGCTTGGAAGCAGTTTCAAGTTTAGCAGTTAATTTAGGACAGTTTGCACAAGAAGTAACAGGATCCATCAAAGCAGCTTGCATTTTAGCGATTTTATGATCTACCTTATTTAAATTAATCTTTAAGTTGGTACAGTTATCATATATTTTAAGTAGATCAAGGAGCATAGTATACAAACCTCTAAAAGCATTGTCCTTATCCTCACATAAGGTGTAGAATGTAGTCTCAATAGAATCAGAATATAAAGGAGCAACCCTAGGCAACTCTAACTCAGCTGGCAAACTAACATTCTCCACATTAAGCAAATCTAGCTCACAAATCACACTATCATGCAAGGTTCTTAGTTTCTCCATATCACCAAGCAAAGAAGTACATACATCGCAATCGTCATGGGAGGAAGCAAATTTAAGTGAAGTAAGCTCCCATGACAAGCTCTCTACCTCCTTTTCTAACTCACTACACCTAGTCCTAGATCTAGCATAAAACTTTCCTAACTTGAGAAAAGCATCATTAAGATTGTCGTAGGTAGGGCATACCTCATCGAAGTCACTGTAGAGATCGTCATCGCTGATGCCATACTCATCAGCCATGAAGCACATCCCGGTGAAGTCATCGTCGTCCATGGTGTTCTTCTGCAGATCATCCAAGCTGTCGTTGTCTCTCCAGCCCTCCATGTCGCTAAAGTCAAAGTTGTCAAAGGTGGTGAGGATGCAGAGGAAGAGCTTCTTGGCCTTACTGAAATTGTGATACATCTTGTCTTTGCCTTGATCATGAATTGGGGGCTTTTGTTGTGGTTCTTGTTGATGTTGTCATTCTTGTTTACGCCGTCGTAGTCATTCTTGCCCTTCTCCAACTTGGGGCAGTTCGCTCGAATGTGGTTGGGGCCACCACACTCAAAACAAATCATCGGATCTCTTCTCTTCCTCTCTCTAACCCTCTTGTATGTATGGCTAGGGCACTCTATGAAAACTGTTCAAATAGGTCATCACTCATCTCGCACAATGTAGCCAAAGAGAAGCCCAAAGCACCATTAGACGATGCTCCATAGACAGAAGTGGGATCGGTGACCAAATTCATTGACTGTGACTTCGTCTTGCGAGAGACGATGTCAATCTCATGAGTCTTGAGCCATGAGTACAATGCGTCAAGAGTCAAGGTCAACAAATCAATCGTGTCCTTGATGGTGGTCACTTTCATCTCCCAAACCATGCGGTCCAAGGCAAAAAGCATCTGACGAGCGTTATCCAAGTCTGGGTATGTGAGACCAATAGCTCAGAGGTTGCTCAAAATCTTGTGAAATCTGCCAAAGCACTCATCCAAGGACTCACTAGCAAGTATCTCAAATTTATTGTTTTCTTGCTTGTACTAGTCCTATAGAACAGTCTTGATCTGGGTGGTGCCCTCATGGTATGCATCGAGGGTCACCCAGATGTCAAAAGCTGACGTAAGATGAGAGATGCGATCAAACTCGCTCTGGCTGAGACCCTGAATGATTATGTTCCTTGCCTTAGCATTTACCTCCACATCTAGCATATTCATAGTCATGATGTGCTTATCAGCAGGAACAACAAATTGAGTCTTAACCTTTCTCCAGATTGCATAGCCTTGAGCCTGAATGTAAGACTCCATTCTACTCTTCCAAAAGGGATAGTCAACCCCATTAAAGAAAGGCGGCTTAGTGGAATACTTGTCTGATGCCATGGCTCTAAGACCGGTTAAGATCTATGAGAAGAGCTAACCGGGCTCTAATACCAATTGAAAGACCGAAGATGGCAACAGAGGGGGGTGAATGTTGCTTTTAAGTTTTTCCCAAGTATTCATCATCCTTCACTCCAATAGCTATAAAGTTATGAAGATTAGAATGAGAAACTACCACAAGATGAGCAAGAGAACCTGCTGAAATTTTGGAGAACAATCAGCGAAATCAAAAGTACCGATGTTATAACTGCGGTACTTCCGATTTTTGAACGTACCGTTGTTTGCACTGCGGTACTTCCAATTTTACGGAAGTACCTCAGTTTGCACTACGGTACTTCCTTTCCTCGGAGAATAGTAATTTCAGCTCAAGTTCAAAAATGAAAATTGATGGAAGTTTTGACTCGTAGGACCTAAAATTTTGCAAGGATTTTCTCTATGTTATCAAAAACCTATTCCAACAAATCATCATGCAAACATGGCCAAAGTTAAGACCTTTTTTAGTTTGTTGGAAGGTTGCACCGAAACCGAGCCAAAACTCCAAATGGTGAATACAACTTGCTTGTAGGTGTATGATGACCAAGAAGAGTCTAGATGTATTCCTCATAGTAAGTTAGAACACCAAGGAAACCAAGCCAAAAACCCTCGGATCAAAGGATGGGCCAAAGATGCCAAAGTCAAGCAAAGTTGCGTTTTCTCGTGAATTTTGCTATGAAAGTGCCTAGATGGGTGGAGATGTATTTACAATGATTACATCTATCTCTTATACGTTTTTGGCATAGCGAAATCACAAGAGGGAAAGAAGAGATATCAAAACCAACCAAAAGTCAAGCACAACAAACAAAAACAAGAGAGACTCAAGAGTTGCACAATGTTTGATGTATTACTTACTTGAGAATGTAGGTTTTATAGCCACTCCACTTTGGAGAACAAAGAGCACCCAAGATACTCACTCTCTAACTCTAACCCTAAACGTAGAGAAGAGAGCACAAGAGATGGGTTAAATGGTTAACCATATATGTCTCCATCCCAACACCTTTTATAGGTGAGCAACCAAAAACCTACACTTTTTAATGGATCCTATCCACTATTATAATGGAGAAAACCCGTTAACTCCACACACACGGGTTTTACTCTCACAAGTTCACTTATGCATGCTTTTCAAAGCGCATAAGTCTGAATCCGCTAAATTCTTACCCTTGATCCAACCAGCTCCACCTTGACCTAAACCACTCTCCAATGCATCGCCTATGCACCGAGGTTTTGATCCAAGATGATTTTCGGTATTTTGATCAAACTAGCAAAATACCCTTCCTTGACTTAGTCATCACCAACCACTGTAAGCAATTGCTATGCTTGTCACGTGTAGGTGCACCACTAACTTGCCACGGGTCACCAAGTCTCTCCCGTCCCAGTTCCATCAAACCATGGCTCACTTGGCTCGTGCAAGCTAGATGACGCCATCCCGCCGTTCGAACTCGCCTTCGAACATTTCCCGTCTTTCTCGTTCTATGCTTGAGCTCACCGTCTCACCTGTTATCCTTGATCATTCTGGGCCTCAGCTCCTCCCTGTGCCTAGCCTCGATCCTCGCTGTTGACCACAATTAACTCCAAGCAATCATGTACATCCAAAGACAAAGAAATCGTTTCTAGTCACAAGTTCTTCACAACTTGACCTACATTAGCCAAGACATGCATCATGCAATCTTAATCCAATGACCCAGGACATCATAACTCAATTCCTCAAACCCTTGTTTTTCTGGGAAGATCGAAAATACCGTGCCTAACACGTCGGTTCTTCCGCAGTGTGGTATTACTACTCCCCAAAGCAGTACTTTCGCACGATGCAAACCTGAACTGGACCTCTTTGGAAAAAACGTACCACTGCTCAGACTGAAACTATCGTTCAAGTGGAACTATCGCGCTCACAACGTCGGTACTACTGCTCAACGATACTTCCGCATAAATACCTACAGTTATTCTGATTTTCCTGATACTTTTAGAAAATAGTCTAAATCAAATGCACTCTTTGCAAAATCAATTAACCATTGTATAAATATTATAATGGTTTATCATAACAGTAAATAGAACTTTCTCATGTGATCCTTCGCATTCGAATCAGTGATCTACAGTTAGCATTGTATATCTAAATATTTGGACATGATATCCTGTTGGCGTCACATCAGTCAAGTCTTTTTCTTGGCATGAATGCACAGTTGCTGGTGATTTGCTTTGACGAAGCTGCATGCAAGCATTGGCCCTGTTCTTTTCAGCTTCTAAAAGCTGCTTTTCGGCTTTTCTACAGTAACTAGCTTTTAAACGGAGTATTTTTTTTAAGATAAGGTCTACTAGTTAATTGTAGTACATACTTTACTGACTTCATTTATATCAGCAAAAACCGCACGTGAGTTTCTGTTACTCTGTAATCTCTCATACAAACAGCTCAAAAGTCACAAGTCGCAGCCAAAAGCCACAAGCCACAGTCAAAAAGAACAGGCCCATTACCATTTGAGTTGTTGAGAATAGATTAAAGAATGGTTTAAGTGACACTGTAGTATGCTGACTTAAATCCCATCAATCATTGTTTGCTGCGACAATTCGTGTGAATGCATTGCTATTACAGTCCAACCGGTTGAACCGCCTGGTGATTCCGGAGTGACCGCATGATGGCAGGTTTTACCGCAGAAGCCAAGCCGTCAGACCGATTGTAATGGGGATTTTCGGCCAGCTTTTTATTTCTTGATTTTTAAGTCGTGAAATGGATTTTGGTCACTCTCTTAAGTGGTTTTAGATTACATAGGCTATGTTACAATTAACATGAGTTAAGTTATAAATAATTTATGTCTGAAAACGATTTCTTTATCTTTGAATGTACATGATCACTTGAAGTCAACTATGGTCAACGACGAGAATTGATACTACGCTCATGAAGGAGCCGAGGTCCAAAATGATCGAGAATATCGGGTGAGACGATGAGCTCAAACATGGTACGAGAAAGATGAAAAATATTGAATACGAGATCGAACGGTGGGATTGCACCATATGGCTTGATCGGTCCAAGTGAGGCGTAGTCTGGTAGAACCGGAACGGGAGAGACTTACAACGCGTGGCAAACTAGTAGTGCACCTACACATGGTAAGCATAGCGATTACTTGCAATGGAAGGAGATAACCCAGTCAAGAAAGTGTATTTTGATAGTTTAGCCAAAATACCGGAAACTACTTTGGATCGAAACCGCATCATATGAGTGGCACTTGGGAGAACGGTTTAGGTCAAAATGGAGCTGATTTGATCAAGGTGGATCAAGACTAATGTAACATCCCAAAATTTTGAGTTCGAAATTGTGAAGTTTTTTTTTGAATTATATTTGTAATATATTTTATTGGAACTTGGATTTCATGGAGTTTTCCTGAATTTGACTGAGGTTCTAAAAATTGAAGAAATTCATAAAAGACAAAGACAAATATTAGTAATAACAAAAAGTGAATATGCAAATAATAGAAAACTAAAATCTTAAATACTAATCTGAAAAGATGATCCAGTATAAGGAGAAGGAAACCTGAGTTAATAAAATATAGAATTTCATTTTTGAGAATGATAGTACAAGGGCAGCAAAAATAAATAAATAAAATATATGCAATTATATACAAAAAGGACTAGTATGGTAAACAAAAACAAAAAAATGTGTATATATATGTATACCAAAATAATGGTATAAAGATATATAAATACTTGTACCCCATGTATAAAAAAATGAATAGTAAAGAAATAAAAAAAAAGGGATTGGGGTCAGACCGGCCGAAACAGCCGGCCCAACCCCGCTTCCTTCCCGCACGGACCAGCGTCGGGCACTTCACTGCGCCGCGGGCCCCCTTCATCTCGCGCTCCCTCCCGCTTTCTTCCTCTGGCGCGCGGGCCCCGCCTTCCACCCGCGCCCCTCTCCCTGCCGCTGGACCTCACCCGCACTCCCTCTTCTCCCTCCTCTCTGCATCTTCCCCGATTTCTCTCTGCTCCGCGCCTGCTCACTCTCTCCGCGTGCGCCCGCACCTTCTCTGCTGTGCTCAGCTCCTCACCTCCGCGTGGCCTCCATGCAACCATACCGCCCACGGTCTTCCCTCTCGTCGCCCCCAGTACGACACCACCGCCCACGGATTTTCTTCCGCCCGTTGCGTCGACCGGCCACGCGGCACCAAAGGTCTGCCCCCTCGCTCGCGCGGCGCAAAGCTGTGAATGCCAGCATTGAGTAGTCGTGCGCAAGCTCCTGGAATCCCGCTGCCCCGCCATCAGCATCACCACCTGCCTCTGCCTCCGCCGCCTGCCGACGCGACCGCACGGGCGGAGACACGACGCCAGCCCCGCTCGCCCGCCTATAAGAGTAACCAATGCCTCTCGTGGACTCCCCAAGCCTCACTCTCACTTCCACAGCAAGCAATTGGACGCCGAGCCACCAAGTCACCGGCGAGCTGCCCTTCTTCCCCACGGCCGGCCACCGAGCTCCCCGCCGATTCCCGATGAGACAACTCAATTCCTCCTTCCCGAGCCATCTCTAGAGAGGCGTGAACCTACTCCCGGCCTCCCCCAAGCTTCCCGTGGTCCGTACTTCGCCAGCGCCGACAACTCCTCCCGGACCGCCGCCGCCGCACGCCGCCGGCCCGTCTCGGAGCCCCTCGGTCCCCGCCGACACTTCAACCGTCTTCCCCTCAGCGCTAGCAACGGATTTTTGCCGCCGCCCACTCCTCTCCGACCGCCCCTCGCCGGCGCCACCGTCGGCCGTATCACCCCCGAGTTTCCTCTGTTTCAGCCCTGCTCACTCAACTCAGTTGCATTCGTTCGCATCCTTCTGTCAGGTAATACCCTGAGCCCGAGCGGTTAACAGCGCGTGCGTTCACCCAGGCATCCCGAGTTCGATTCCCTCTGCCGCCAAAATAAAACGGGGTTTTTGGGATGGTTTTTGCCAAGCCACAGTAAGGAAGAAAAATCTGAAATAATTTGTAAAAGATGCAACAATTTATTAGGATAAATCCTGTGGTTAATGTACTTTGAATATTTGTTTTAAAGCTTAACTATTAATCAAAAGTATAATAAGAAATTGAGTAAAAACTTGTTTAGGTTGTGCACTCATGTAATTATGAATTAACAAATGAAAATGTTCTAAAGAACAAGACATAAACCCATGTATTTTAGTAAAAGAGGGTTTAAATTTTGATTAGTTATCATGATAAATAATTAGTGTGCCTTTAGTATCTAATTTTAAATCTAATTATTTACTAAAGTCATTAGTAAGGAAAAGTGGCCTTGGATAAATGTCCGCATTTAATAAAGATTACCCCTAATTAAAATATAAATGTTTATGCCCTAATATTTATCATGCTGTCATGAAATAAATCCTACTGTTAGTTTTGCTAATTAGCAAATGTTGGGATATAACCTTGCTAGACAAACAAATCTTTAAGTTAAAAGATCATCCTTAATTATAAATAAATAAATGCCATACCCTTTGTCATGCCGGCATAAAATAAATCTTAATGATAAATTTAGTGGAACAACATTTGGGTATAGCGAGCTCGGTCCTATGTGAACAGAAGTTTAACTAAAACAGGCAAGATGCTAATGCAAAGGAAAAAGTAACAATGACCGTTGGTCCTCAAAGTATCTCCAAATGAAAAGTCGTGTCAGTGTATAGATGCTAAAGTATAGTAGCCCTAGGTCATCGGACGTTGAGATAATCTCACTAACAAACCACCTGAAGAAACCTATAATAGTGTGACCAATGGCTGCAGATGAGTAGCAAATAAGAATATACTAATGGTTCTATTAAACATCAATAAGATAATTAAAAACATGCACGTGCGGCTCTGAATCGTTAAAATTAACCATTAGGTATACACCTTGAATACTTGGTAAATAAATTTTAATTAAAGCCAGACCAAATGATAACTAAAATGTATGTATATATATACATATATATCTATATATGCACAAATGAGTAGAGAGATGCGGATGGCATGTGTGCAAATCACTAGTAAAAATAACCAAACAACTTTGCGATCACCGTAGAGCCTACTAATATATATGTATATATATTATCGTTAATATACCGCCAGTCATGAAATCTTAAATAGTAACATTAGTTAATAATGATGATAAGATGAACTCCTATATAGCAGGCTCTACTTGTAAAAGGATAAAATATCGAGTATCAGTAGTTTTCAGAGAGCACTTAAATTAAAAGGTCAAAACAATATACAAATGCTAAGAATATAGGCGATAAGATTAACTCGATACGCAAAGATTTGCAAATATTACTTATATATAAATGTAAATCATGTGCCCTGAACATTACTACTCGACAAAATACACCAATTCATAAGAATACCCTAACTCATGGAACTTCCTTGATAAATACAAAAATAATAAAAGAGATTATTAATAAAAGATCCAGTTATCGTATTCTACCACCGACCTCACAACAAATCATCCTAACCACTCATAATGAAGCTAAATTGAGTTTACTTGGATTTATTTGGATCTTTTGAGTTATTTGCCTTTATTTGTATTCAGTCGTTTAGCACGTAATTAGATATTGGAGTCGTGAAGAATCAAAGGATCACGCAAGAGCAAGAGCGAAGTGAAGAAAAAGATTAGAAGCTCAAGAGAAAGCATCGCGTGAGCTCAAGACCGCGGTAAACCGCGCCAGGCGAGTCAATACTTTGATCATATTGAACCTACATTTTATGCAAATTACTTTCGTTTAAATTATCAAAGTGCATGCTGTTACTTTATGTGCAAAATATGTTGATTTAAAACTTTAGCTATATGCCCATTGCTCAACTTGATTAAGTATTACACCCCTCTTTGGAATATTGCATATGTGAGCCTTGTCGCCTAGTGGAAAATCTTATAATGGTTAGCATTCGAAAATAAGTCCTTAATTATATGCCATGCTTAGCATTGTTTAGGAACCCGGGGCAAGAAATTGCCCCAAGCATCACTTTTAATCATGAGAATTTGATTCGGGCAGTCATGGTGGGAATGACTGGTATATTTTGACATGGTTATTTTATGCTCCCAAAACTCTCAATTTGCTTTGATATCTGAGCGGATGGTTTGGGGGCTGGTATGTGGTGCGAAGGAATGCACAAAATTGTGGAGTGTGGTAGAACCGCTCAGATAATGCTAAGGACTGAATCTTGTCATGTCAACCCGTGTAAAACAGTACAACCACAAGCTGGCAAAATGTAGGCAGGGTTAACTAATTTGTGTAGCTTCAAGGTGGTTACGTGAAGGTATGACCACGAGCAAGGGAATGGATGCGTAATATTCCTCGCCTTTGCCCGTGATGGCTCACGAGGGACCCTTCCCGGCGTATGCGTAATATTACTACGGAAGGTTGACCTTAGTGGGCGTAACCACAGTGGACTATGCATTGTAAAGGCCCTGTGATAGTCTATTCAACCACATGGCTAAGGAATCATGTGGGGCAACGAGTAGATCTATCTCTTGTGGGTAAAGTGTGCAAACTCTGCAGAGTCAAAACTATTCGAATAGCCGTGCCCACGGTCATGGGCGGACATGGGAACTTAACCAGATATAGTTCTATTTCAAAATGTTTTGTGGGTGGGAATGGAAAAGTGAAGGGCGAAGGACTGCCCTGGTTTGGAATTGTCCTGGGTGTCGTCCTAGTGATAAGTTAAGCGTATATAACGCTGAAAGATAAGCATATGGTGCAGATGCCATATATGGTGAACGAAAAATCTGTATCAGTATTAATGATATTGCATTCTTTTCACACAATATGATTTGGTTCAAACTGCTAGGTTTTAGGGATCTTTAAGTAATTGTATTCAAAAGCACTCTACGCAAAAATAAAATAACCTGAGCCTTCCTTTGGTTAAGCCATGCATACTATTTATTTGCATTCTGTGTATTGGCTCGCGGAGCACGGGGTCGGAGTGCTCACGCTCGCTTTTGCGACAAAATTCAAAATCGGGAATCAAATCACCTCGCCTCAGCAACAAGATTGGACAAACTGGCCGAGAAGATGAAGATGTCAAGGGTTAGGTCGCGAACCTCCAGTTGGCTGCCTGTGGGCATGTCCTGAAGGTCCCACTTGCGTGCTTCGTTCCTCCGCTGCTGCAATTTCATGATTTCGGCCTAATCGGCCCATGAGTAAGTCTACTATTATATTTACGCTTCCGCATGATATGTATTTTGATATTCATTTCTGTAACTGTGAGCACTATCTACTGATCCAGGGAATAGTGCAATGAAATCACAGAGGATTCCGGATGTTAATATCTGGGTTCCGACAACTAAGTATTTAACGGATTCGGGTTCATGTGCTTTGAAAAGTGCACATAAGTGTTATGAGTGAGTAAAGTCCATATGTGGGGGTTAACAGGTTCTCCGCATTATGCTAAGTGGATAGTATCCACTAAGCATTGGATGTGGCTGGCTAGCCCATCCATAAAAAAGGGTTGGAATGGAGACTTGTGGTTAACCATCCAATCCGTATCTCATGTGCTCTCTTTATTAGGGTTAAGATTTGAGAGTTGAGTATTTGGTGTGCTCTCTGTCCTTCAAGGTAGAGTAGCTGTAAAAGTTTTACTTGAAAAAAGGTAGAGTGCCTCATGGTTAGCGGTCATACTACCAAGGAGAGGTCAGACTGCTCCCTAATTGGCGGTCAGACCTCTAGGGACTGACTTCTTCAAGATTTCGAGTTTCTGGGTGTTTTGCTCTATGTTTTTGGTTTTGGATTCAATTCTCAATACCTCTGTAGTTTATTTGAGAAAAAGATCTAAAATACTTAGGGTAAAAGTTTAATCGGCATCATTTACCCTCCCTCTGATGTCTTTCCGGTCCTACGTAGCGTGATCACGCATCACCCGCTGTTGAGATTAGTTTACGAAAAACAGTGAACTAAAACCCTTCACACGCTGTTGAGATTAGTTTACGAAAAACAGTGACCTAAAACCCTTCACACGCTGTTGAGATTGGTTTACGAAAAACAGTGACATAAAACCCTTCACACGCTGTTGAGATTGGTTTACGAATAACAGTGAACTAAAACCCTTCACACGCTGTTGTGATTGGTTTACGAATAACAGTGAACTAAAACCCTTCACACGCTGTTGAGGTCAAGACTGCGAGCATGTAAACTAATCTCAACAGGCTTTTCCTAAAACCCTTTACACGCTGGCTGTACACCCTTTCGGCTCATGGTAAGCTATTGGTTGTGGTAAGCTCCACGGCATCCCTTAATCAATAAAGAGCACAGATTTCTTCCCCTTTATTCTCTAATTCATGCCTGATTTGCATGTCGTGATCATGCAGACGTAGAGCAAGTTTCACGATTGTTGTGCCCGTTTCTGTTGGACGGCTGATTGAAGAGATCCCGATGGGAGAGAACAATTCGTATCAATACGTAGCGTTCCCCTTCCGCAGCACTCTGATCTGTGGTAGTGTGGTTTATCAATTGACCCATATTCAGGTACTTCTCTAGTTCTGATGGCTCTAATTCAGTGGTAATTCTTCTTGTTTTTTCCAGAGGCATTCTACTTGTAGCCATTGACTGAACAAGCTTTCCTTTAACGAGCACGTACGCACTTTCTTTTCTTTTTCCCTTGTTGCAGTTGTGGCAGCGTGATCTACCGTTTTCTCTTGGCGATTGACTGATAATCTCCTGCTATATATTTTCTGATTCCAGGTATACTTTGCACTGCAGTAATAGGCAAACATAGATCAGTACAGTTCTGAGTATTTTCTTTACAAGATTGCATCACTTGCGGATTGCGGTTCTTGTTGAAGAATGGAAACTGCAGTTTCCATTGATCTTATGCGCCTTCCTAGTTTTGATCCATAATAGCATCTAGAGCGTTTGGGGGAGCCGCGGACTTACTAGCTAGTAGTTGCAGGCATTACGAGTTTTGGGTGGACTCTTGGTCAGAAAAAAGTGTTCTCGCAGCAAAGCTTGGAGGGCTCGAAGTTCATCTGGCTTACATCAGACTAGGGTATGCACATGTGGTTATTTCATTCTTGTGGACCATTTCTGATTATCATATTCATGGTACTTTCTCTCTGATTTTACAAACATGCGAACTAATTTTCATCGACATTTATATGGGCTAGTAATTTGAACTAATTTTTGGTAAACACACCTTAAAATAGAAAATTATTTCTCGAATAATACAGTTAAATATTTGTTTTTGAGGAAAAATATCGGTTGAAATTTTTCCGGAAATATTACCTTTTGGCCTAATAGATTATCGATAGTATTGCTGTATAACCCTGTCACAAAATGAAATGGTGACATGGGTAGAAAGCATCTAACCAGCGTTATCCGAGTCGGGTATGTGAGACCAATAGCTCGGAGATTGCTTAGTATCTTGTGAAATCTGTCAAACCATTCATCTTAGGATTTACCAGCAAGTATCTCGAATTTATTGTACTCCCTCTTGTACCGGTCTTATCAGACAGTCTTGATCTGAGTAGTGCCCTCATGGTATACGTCGAGAGTCACCTAGATGTCGTATGCCGATAAGAGGTGAGAGATGCGATCAAACTCATTTCTACTAAGATCTTGAATAATGATGTTCCTTATCTTAACATTTGCCTTAACATCTGGCGTATTCATAACCGTGATATTTTCATCGGTAAGAACAACAAACTAAATCTTAGCATTTTTCCAAATCATATAACCTTGAGCCTAAATGTAAGATTTCATCATACTCTTCCAAAAGGAATAGTCGACCCTATCGAAGATAGAAGGCTTAATGGAATACTTGTCTTCTACCATGACTCCTAAGACCGGTTAAGATTTATGAGAAGAGCTAACCGGTCTCTGATACCACTTGTAGGATCAGAAAGGCAACAGAGAGAGGTGAATGGTGCCAATTAAAATTTTGCCCAAAGCATTCTATATCCTTTTTTGAATAACTATAGAGTTACTTAGAATTGAATCCAAAGCCAAAAGCACAGAGCAAAACACTAAAAAACTTAAAATCTTAAAGAACTCAGTCCCTAGAGGTCTGACCGCTAACCAGGATGCAGTCTAACCTCTCCTTGGTGGTTTGACCACCAACCATAGGGTGGTCTAACCTCTCCGGGGTGATCTAACCTCTACTTGGGCAGTTTGACCGCTATGAACAGTAATTTTAGCCAAATGAACAGTAAAATCAACACGGTTGTGAATATTCAAATCCACGTAATTTTTGATTGGATGATCCAAAAACCATGAAACTTTGTACACACCTTAATTAAGATCTCAGAAACCTATTTCATTTATGGATCACAAAAACTCATATCAAAGTTTAGACATTTTTGAATTTTAAGAAAGGTTGTATCCAAACCAAGCAAAAACCAAAATTGATGATCAAGACTCGCTTGTGGGCAGATGATGCCAAGATGGCTTTGGATATGTTTTCACATGTCACAACAAGCAAAAACACCAAAAATATCACTATAAAACCCCTCAGATCAAGAAACCACTTGAAAAATAAAAAACATGCAAAAACCGAGTTTCTTGATGAACTTGCTACCAAAGTGTCTAGATGGATAGAGGATAATTTCCAGAGGTTCTTCCCATCTCTTATACATCCTTGGTACAACAAGATCAAGAAAAGGTTGAAAGGAGAGGAAAAACCAACCAACTTAAGTGCAAATCAATCAAGTAAAGAAATAGCCATGGAGAAGATCAAATATTGATTCTATTGATGCTTGAGGAGGAAAGGTTTATAACCACTCCATCTTTGAGGACAGAGAACACACAAAGCACTCAACTCTCAAACCCTAACCCTAACAAAGAGAGCACAAGAGAGGTGGATTGGATGGTTAACTACAAGTTTCCATTCTAACCCCTTTTTATAGATGGACTAGCCAGTCACATTCACCCCTTAGTAGATACTATCCACGTAGCACAATGGGAGAAATCCATTAACCCACACACACGGGTTTAACTCACTACACTTATGCATGTTTTTTAATGCGCATGAGCCTGAATTAGTTAAATCCTTAGTCTTGATGCACCTTGATCAAATTAGCTCCACCTTGATCTAAACCACTCTCCCAAATGCCACTCATGCACCGCGGTTTTGATTCTAGGTAGTTTCCAGTATTTTGGCCAAAATACCTTTCCTTGACTAGGTCATCTCCTTCCATTGCAAGTAATCACCATGTTTGTCACGTGTAGATGTACCACTAGCTTACCATGAGTTGGCAAGTCTCCCCCATTCCGGTTCCATTGGACCACGACTTACTTGGACCGACCAAGCCACATGGTGCAATCTCACCGTTCGAACTTGGCTTCAACATTTTCTGCCTTTCTCATACCATGCTTGAACTCATCGTCTCATCGGACATCCTTGATCATTCTAAGTCTCAGCTCTTCTATGAGCGTAGTCCCGATCCTTGCTGTGATAACACTAATACATAAGTGTGATCCCGAATCAGTTAAATTCTTAGGCTTGATTCACCTTGATCAAATCAACTCCAACTTGACCTAACCACTCTCCCAAGCGCCACTCATGCACCATGATTTTAATCCAAGGTAGTTTTTGATATTTTGGCCAAACTACCAAAATACCTTTATTTGACTGGGTCATCTCTTTTCATCGCAAGTAATTGCCATACTTGCCACATATAGGTGCACCATTAGCTTGCCACGTGTTGGCAAGTCTTCCCTGTTTCGGCTCCACCGGACCATGTCTTACTTGGATCGACTAAGCCACATGGTGCAATCCTATTGTTTGAACACGCTTTCGACATTTCCTGTCGTTCTCATGCCATACCTAAGCTCACCATCTCACCCGATATTCTCGATCGTTCTAGGCCTCGGCTCCTCCATGAGCGTAGCCCCAATCCTCACCATGATAATGCCGTGAAAAGTGTGTATAAGTGTAGTGAGTGATAAAACCCGTATGTGTGGGGTTAAAAGGTTTCTCCCATTGTGCTAAATAGATAGTATCCACTAAGAGGTAGATGTGGCTGGCTAGCCCATCTGTAAAAAGGGGTTAGAATAGAGACGTATGGTTAATTATTCAACCCACCTCTCATGTGCTCTCTTTGTTAGGGTTAGGGTTTGAGGGTTAAGTGCTTGGTGTACTCTCTATCCTTCAAAATGGAGTGGCTATAAAACTTTCCTCAAGCAGCAATATAATCAATATTTGATCTTCTCCATAGCTATCTCTTTACTTGATTGATTTGATCTCTACTTGGTTGGTTTTTCCTCTCATCTCAATCTTTTATTTATCTTACTATACTAAAGATGTATAAGAGATGGAGAGAACCTCTGAGAATCATCATCCACCCATTTAGGCACTTTGGTAGCAAGTTCATCAAGAAACCTGGTTATTATATGTTTTTGATTCTCTAAGTGGTTTCTTAATCTGAGGGTTTTTACAGTGATTTCTTTGGTGGTTTTGTTTGCTGTGACATGTGAAAATATATCTAAATCTATCTTGGCTATCCTCTGCCCACGAATAAGTCTTGATCATTGATTTTGGTTTTTACTCGGTTTGAATGCAATCTTGCTTAAAACTCAAAAAGGTCTGAACTTTGATATGGGTTTTTGCGATCCTTGGCTGGAATAGGTTCCTGAGACCTTAAGCAAGGTGTGTACAAAACTTCATGGTTTTTGGATCATCCAATCAAAAGCTACGTGGATTTGAAGATTTGCAACTATGCTGATTTTACTGTTCATTTGCCTAAAATTATTGTTCATAGTGGTAAGCCTGCCATGGAGAGATCAGACTGTCCCATGATTAGCGGTCAAACCGTCAAAGAGAGGTCAGACTGCCCTCTAATTGGTGATCAGACCTCTAAGGACTGAGTTCTTCAAGATTTTGAGTTTCTGAATGTTTTGCTCTGTGCTTTTAGTTTTGAATTCAATTCTCAGTAATTTTATAACTATTTGAGAAAAAGATATAGTATACTTGAAAAAAAATTTAATCGACACCTTTTATCCTTTCTATTGCCTTCCTTGTCCTACGTAGCGTGATCACACCGACAACCAATCTTGGCAATAAATACTCCTAGTAGACTGTGCTATCTAGTCCACATATATATTTTACGCAAAGGTTTTCCCAGTGTTCACATGATGCAAGAACAGGAGGCTTCGGCAGAAAATGCTCAGGTCAACCCTTCCTCTGCTGTCACCCCCTTTCGGCGTGATCTGTTTTCCTCGAGATTTCACTGGAGCACATGCTGAACCTGGGAGCATGTGATAATGCTGAGTTTCCTAATGCCGCCTGATCAAGCCTGTTGAGATTAGTTTTCGAAAAACAGTAAACTAAAACCCTTCACACGCTGTTGAGATTAGTTTACGAATAACAGAAAACTAAAACCCTTCACACGCTGTTGTGATTAGTTTACGAATAACAGTAAACTAAAACCCTTCACACGCTGTTGGGATTAGTTTACGAATAACAGTAAACTAAAACCCTTCACACACGCTGTTGAGATCAAGCCTGAGAGCATGTCAACTATTGCTCAACAGGCTTTTCCTAAAACCCTTTACGCGCTGGCTTTACACCCTTTCGGCTCATGGTAAGCTATTGGTTGCGGTAAGCTACTAAGCTCCACGGCATCCCTTAATCAATTAAGAGCTCAGATTTCTTCCCCTTAATTCTCTAATTCATGCTTGATTTGCATGCCGTGATCATGCAGAGGTAGAGCAAGTTTCACGATTGTTGTGCCTGTTTCGGTTGGACCGCTGATTGAAGAGATCCCGTTGGGAGAGAACAATTCGTATCAACACGTAGCGTTCTCCTTCCGCAGCGATCAACAGTTTATTAATTGACCCAGATTCAGGTACTTCTCTAGTTCTGATGGCTCTAATTCAGTGGTAATTCTTCTTGTTTTTTCCAGAGCCATTGACTAAACAAGCTTTCCTTTAACGAGCACGCACTTTCTTTTCTTTTTCCCTTTTCGCAGTTGTGGCAGCGTGATCTGCCGTTTTCTCTTGGCGATTGACTGATAATCTCCTGCTATATATTTTCTGATTCCAGGTATACTTTGCACTGCAGTGATAGACAAACATAGATCAGTACAGTTCTGAGTATTTTCTTTACATGATTGCATCACTTGCCGATTGCAGTTCTTGTTGAAGAATGGAAACTGCAGTTTCCATTGATCTTATGCGCCTTCCTAGTTTTGATCCATAATAGCATCTAGAGCGTTTAGGGGAGCCGCGGACTTCTAGCTAGTAGTTGCAGGCATTACAAGTTTTGGGTGGACTCTTTTTTTAGATAAAGGATTTATATAAATCCGGCCTCTATATCCACGTGGGATATATACAGCCAAAAGATACACGAGCTCTTAGACTCAAATCCTCGAAACTGAGGAGCAACAAACAACAAACTAGATAGCTTAAGGACTAAGAAAAAAAGCTAGAAAGACTAAGCTTCAGAACTTCTTCTCCGTCTTTGCTTTCAACCAAATCCCTAACCCCATCAGACTGAGCCATCCAAACTTCGGTCTACTTTGCGTGAAGGACCTCCAAGGCGACGCCTCCAAGAAGGCGACTAGGGTCGCCAACGCCGCCCGCCTCACCGAGGCAAGGTTTTCACCCGGAGATCAGTATACATGAGGGCTATGGAGTGCCATGACAACACCTCCAGGAAGGAAAATGGCGCCCGAAGGCGTCATTGTTGTCGAGGCCGATAAGAATACCGGCTAGGCTTTCGCCAACACTTCCACAGCACCCCACACACTACCCACACACAAAATAGACCGCCACCAACACACCGGGGTCCAGCTCGCCTCAAGGTCATGGCATAGCCACCTATGAACTCCACGATGAGCCTCTTCCTGCAATGATCGCCTCTGAAGAAACCACTACGCGACGCCTATGCGCCACCACTGAGCAGATCTAGGAGCACAAACCACGGATCCAACCTATAGCAATCACAAAGCGACAACTTTGCGCCATGGCCTCCTGCAGCCTCGCTTTCAATTCATCTCCGCCCTTACCACCAAAGTCCAAACCAAAGTCTGGCTCAGCCAAGCACGAACACCCATGACTATCCGGCACACTATGTAGCACTGAACAGGCACTGCAGAGGAAGCCGCCGGCTGAAGGCGACCCGCCGCAGCCAAACGAAGCCACGCCCGCCGCCGCCCGGCCTTCCCCATCGGCGACGCCGCAACGGCACCAGCGAGGCCGCCCAAAGCCATCGCCGACCGCTCGGCTTCACCAGCCGGCAACGGCCACCAAGCCCTTGCCTTGCCGTCGAGGCGACCCGAAGCCGCCCGACCTTCCCTATCCCTCGGTGTCGACGCGCCCGATGCCGCACACCGGCCGCCTCCACTCGGCCAAACCCTCCATGGGCGCCAACACGCACGAAGCCACCGCATACGCGGCCGAGGTCGACTCCGCGCGCTCGCGCCCTAGGCGCGCGCCTCCAGCCTCCACAGCGCTGATGCGCCCCAGACTGCCCGCCGCCTCTCCACCCCGCCGATCTGGGCTGAGAGACGCCAGAGCCGGCCGTCGGATCCGCCGCCGGCGAGGGGAGCCGCTGCCAGGGAACACTCCGGCGACGGCGAGGAGGTGGGATCCGGGCAGGGGGGAGAGTATGGTTTAGGTTTAGAGCCCCTCCGCCACCTTCATCGCCCCCGCGCGGACACCCGCCGGCGAGCTCGGGCAGCGGAAGGGGAGGAGAGGGGAGGGAGGGAGGAGACCGGCGGCGGTGCTGCTTCTTGGGAAGAGGAAGCGGAAGGGGAAGAGTCACCGATAAGCGAGACTTTCTATCGGTCCTTTTGGGTGGACTCTTGGTCAGAAAAAAAGTGTTATCGCAGCAAAGCTTGGAGGGCTCGAAGTTCATCTGGCTTAGCATCAGACTAGGGTATGCACATATGGTTATTTCATTCTTGTGGATCATTTCTGATTATCATATCCACGGTACTTTCTCTCTGATTTTACAAACTTGCGCACGAAACCAGCGGTAAGAACTAATTTTCATCGACATTTACATGGGCTAGTAATTTGAACTAATTTTTGGTAAACACACCTTAAAATAGGAAATTATTTCTCGAATAATACGGTTAAATATTTGTTTTTGAGGAAAAAAAACATCGGTTGCAATTTTTTTTCAGAAATATTACATTTCGGCTTAATAGATTATCGATAGTATTGCTGTATACCCTGTCACAAAATGAAATGGCGACGTAAGCATGTCACCAAACTGTTTTGGGGATAAGTTCCACCCACTAATATATTATTCATAGTATTGCCATATAATCATTATTTAAATCTATATTTGCTTTATTCTGCAAAGTCCTGAGCTAGTATGAAATAATTGCACGTACGCCTACGGCTCAATACATAATCCATGTCAATAACTAGTAGTATTGACTTGCAGCATGCGAAACACCTCAATCATCGGGATATCTTTATTTTCTGAGGTCAACTATTGCCCATAGATATTGGAGTATTGTGACCCTTGTACTCGAAGCTCATGCTTGACCCTTGTAGAGTTGTAGACACTAGAGGAAGGGAGGGAGGCTCCACGCTAGGAGTCAAGATGTCGTCGTCGTTTGTAGTCACAGCTGCAAAAACAATCTTCTTCACCATGCAAACGCTTTTTAAGCTCGATAAGGTCACTCATATGGCCAGCGTGGAGCTATGGGTGGTGATGACGACGCTGCTGCTGGTGCTCAGGTTCCTTATCGATTTCTCCGGGCCATGGTACTCCAACAGGTTCACGTTGGCCACAGTTCAAATTATCGAGCTATTAAACTACAACATGGTGCCCTATACCCTGGGGCTCATGCAGCTCTCGGCGGCAAGGGTGAACGACTACTTCCAGGTGTGGGCGGTGCTTATTGTCACTCTTCAATGTAGCGTCAAGATTGGCCGCCCGTATGGTAGGTCCAAGCGGATCCCCCTGCTGGACCTCATGTCCTTCTTCTGGGCAGCCAATCTCCTTCGTGTGCAGACCGTCTTCCTTCTCAAGATCCCCCTGTGGTTCATCTGTTCAGTCAATGCAGGCCGCATCATTGCATTTTTTTTGTTCTCCGAGAGGTCGGTGACCTGCAACGAGGAGAATGCGAAGCTGGTTGCCGACTACATGAGGTATGAGCACACACTCTCTCAAACCACCAACACTGACAATATGAGCGGGTATAAGTACTTGATATTTGGGGAAGACCAACAGGAGATGAAACGTGAACCTGGGAAGTTCTGGATTAAGTTGGATGTGGAGCACAAGAAGCTCATCACCGTGGAGAAGATATGGGAGCTTCACGACAGCGAGAGCGGGTTGCTGGGCAGAACCGCTGACCCTGACAACCGATTGAAGGACGTATGCCTTTCATACGCCCTGTACAAGCTGCTGCGCCGTCGGTTCTACGACCTCCCCATACATGAGGCCGGGCAAGAGAAGACAAAGAAGCTTGTCTTTGAGGGTATCATGAACGACGAGAATGACTACGAGAGGGTGTTTCGCATCACAGGGGTCGAGCTGTCCTTCCTCCAAGACTTGTTTCACAGTAAGCATGCGGAAATGTTCGCCGGTGGATTTCCGTACAGTAGTCTGGTGCTCTCTCTGATGTTGGTTGCGGCAACCGGATACATTGCATATCCTGTTCGTCATATACCTCAGAGGATTGACCCAACAGACCGCAGCAGAATTACTCATGGAGTGTTTATCACCCGTTTTATCGTTGCCCTTATCATTGTCAAAGAGATCTCAGAAATCATTATGTATGTATTCTCACAGTGGACCAAGGTTCAGATGATCTGCATGCACATCAAGTATCCAAGACTTGGGCGCTGTTGGCTGGTCGAGAAGGCAATGAGATGCATGTTCAGATTAATCAGGAAGGGTAAATGGAACCAGAAGATCCGTCAATACAACCTTCTGATTTCATCTCGTTCAGTAAAGCTAATTATGACCAGATTGTTTCCTACAAGCATCAAACTGGGGACAGAGGTAAAGCAGGCGATATTTGAGTCATTTAAGGGTCTAGAGCAGAATCCAGAAAGGTTGGAGACCTACTTTTCAAACGCCTTCGGATCAAATGGAGACCTTATGCAGCGGTTGGAATGGGCGATTGACCTGGAGGCTGACACCCACAGGATACTGGTCTGGCATATTGCGACCTGCCTCTGTGAGATCAATCTCTCTGATGAAGCCACCAAAACGCTGAGGACTTTCTGGTTGAGACCGAGGGCATTTGTCAACAAATCAAGAGCTCCGGAAGGTGTGTGGAAGCATTACATAACTGCCTCCAGCTTATCAAACTACTGCGCATACCTGCTTACCAAGGCACTTGTGCCTGATAACGGCCTCGTTGTTCATAAGGTCTTTGACGCGGTACGTCGGGAAACCAACCGTGCTACTTCCAGACAATGTAGGTCCTTGCAAGATATCTATGACAAGCTTATGAGGATAATAAAAAGGAATGAAAAAACCAAGGAAGAGTCTGAGGAAGTGCCCGAGGTGGGAGACGATGCCATTGACGATTCCATATTCATTGAGGAAGTGCCCGAGGTGGTTGACGATTCCATAATCATTGAGGAAGTGCCTGGGCAAGAGTACGAGGGAGATGATTACACTGGCGATGCCGTAGTCAATGAGGAAGTGCCCCATGAAGACCCTGAGAAAGGGCCCGAGGGTGACGGTTACAATGAAGATACCATAATCAAGATGGGTGCAAGGCTTGGGAAGCAGCTGATAGAGACGCACGCCGCGGACAGAGTAGGCCTCTGGGCGGACTTGGCAAAGTTCTGGACGGGATTCCTCCTCCACTTGGCTGCGTCCACCAGTGCAAGGAAGCATAAAGCGCATCTCGCCGGAAGCGGGGAGCTCCTAACACACTTGTGGGCTTTGCTGTCTCATGCCGGCTTTCTTGGCATCAGCCACGGGGAGCAGCTCTTAGACCCAGTGAACCTCGCCGACATCGACGTTGCATGACTCAACCGAATTAGTACCCAACCTTTGTTAATTAATCAATCGAGGATACTCGGTCCATTCGTGTCAGTCTTCTGCTCTTATTTGATTTGAAGCATGATTTCGCCACAGGAAGGGATTGTCACACGGCCACAAGAGACCTGACCAATGGTGATATAATTTGCCACAAGAGATATAATTTGCTACAGTGACCGCTGAGTTTGTGCTGCTGCCTAGATCTTTGGCGATTGCTCGCTTTGAGGAGTGTTTGTTGTAAGATTTGCTTCGCTGTGGTGGTTTCGTTTCGCTGTGTTACGGGCTCGGTGGTTGTTATCTTGTATTAGTATTTGTATTCTTCTGCGGAGTGGAACTTTGCCTACAATCGTGTTATTACTATCAAATTCAATTTACAGTATCTGAAGTCTTGGATTAGGGTACTGTTTTTATACTTTCCCTAGTTTTCCAGTATTATTAATTTGTGTGTGGATGGGGATCAATTATTTACCACCCTAAATATTGTCACAATAGATTTGCTTTGAGGATATGCCACCCAATTGTCACCATAGTCAGCACAAATAAATGTTTCAATTATTTTTGGGTGTGGGGAAACGGTGCATGGATAAAAAGTCGCTATTAAACCAAAATTATATGGGAGTGCCTAATTAATATTCGCATGATTTCTCTAGACAAATCATTCACATTTAGAAGTATCAGATAGAGATTGAATGGTGTAGATCACTTCCCCCATTCTATACAGCCAAGTGAGCCAACCACTCCCTACCCGTACCCACTCGAGTCGGCACCCCTTGTGTGCTTCATGTGGCAGCACTGCTTGCTTCCCGTGTCATCCTCTCTCATCGCTACCTTGCCAGCGCCGGCCAGGGCAACCGACTGAATGCCCTCGAGTAGTTGAAAAATACAATAAAGTCATCCAACTACACCAGGGTAAACGCCTCATACACCAAAAGTCCATCGAATTAATCTTCAACAAGAAAAACTAGATCGGTATTATCTAAATGCTTCTCGCGAAGCAAAATTGAGTAAACCATCAGCAAATTTAAACACACAACTATCCACAAAGCAGATGAACAAATTTAGGCCTTTAATAATGCATAAACCTAGCAAAGTCTGAGTCTATGCAACTGACCTCCTGAAACAAATGCTCAATCATCGAATAACATAAGCCAAAACATCATCTGTAGTGCTGGATAGATAGTGAAGAACTCATATCATGGAATCTGACATGCTCCACCTAGAACAAAAAACTCGACAAACAACGCTCATTGAAAGGGCAACTTGCACATATGGTCATCACGTACGTCGAATTGTCGACTTCAAAGGTAAATAATTCTACGACATGATTCAAACTGTTCATATAAAATTGTCCAGATAAAAGGAATTCGTGTGCCATCAATAGAGTATAAACTGCAGTAGACCCCTCAAATCGAGTTAGGACAACTAAAAAACGTAGTATTCACGCAAAAACAAACTCCTTCTTACACTTAAATCCTTCATCTTGAACTAAAATTGGAGCAAAAACTTAACTTTCAAACAACAAAACTCTATAAAGCATTATGCTAGCTGCCATCGAGGTGTCATCAAATTTCTAAAATTTAATGTTACCAAAACCCCATAATAGTCACATAAGCATTCCAAATTCCAACATATCCAAACGTTGAACAAAACACCAAATTCAGTTATCCCCACAAATAACACTATTTTTTCAAAGTCTCATCAGTGAAGCATAACCCAAATTAACTCATTGAGTTGAAAGCCTATAACTCTACCTTAGACTCTTATCTATGAATTTTGTCGTAGTAGCACGTAGAAGATGATGAATCGTTGATGAAATCATCAATTGATGTTGGTGGACCTAGCACCGAAACAGTCATCGAGGTAGTGTCAAGACGAGTCGAATCGCCGAGTTGAGGCTGCAGAAAATATCCTGGTACATATCTCGGATGTACATAGCAATTTTTCCAAAAAAAAAAATCACCCAAGTTAGCCGACTGCTGCTGTTTTTCTTTTATCTTTCTTCTGGGTTTCGTGTCGCTTTTTTTCCCCTGGCGCAAGCTTTGACATGCGCTCCCTGCTTCTTTTTGTTGTCGCTTCTGTAGCGCTGGAACCGAGGACCTCGAGACGACGCGCGAGACGCGCCATGACCGTGGAAAGGAAGCGCGCTTGCTCTTACTTTTTTTCACTGCTACTTCGGCCTGTTCTTTTTTACTGCGGCTTATGACTTTTAGTTGAAATTTTTGAATTTTGACTGTTTACAGTACAGATTACGGAGAGATAGACGCTCATTTGCGATATTGGCTAGTATAGACATTAGGTTTTTAACGTATAGATCGCTTAACTTGTAGACCCCGTCTTGAGAAAATATTCCGTTTAAAAATTATGTACTGTAGTAAAAAGCAAAAGCCACCTAGCTTCTCTCCGCCGAACAGACCCTTTGCCAGGCGCTGCCTTCTTTATGGCGTGGCTTGGCCGGCTCGGAGACGGCAAGTGATGCGGCTCGGATTTGGCGGGAGCGGGCGGTGCTGGAAGCGAAGGACCGGACGCGTTGAACCGCAGCGCCGAAACTCGAATGTCCTGTGCTTCGTTTGATGCCGCGCCGACGTGCCGCCCCTGGAGTCGAATCGTCTTCTAGGCAGCGGATAGGGATTACTCTAATACCACCTGTTAAAATATATGACAAAAGTTTACCATTAAAAGAACAAGAGATACAAATTTAACATGAAAATCCTTATAAGAAAAACCACGAATGTATAAAGGCAAAAATCACTATATAAGAAGATATTATAATGAGACGCTTGCTCTTCTTATAGACTGCTAGGATACGTATATAGAACTAGAGAAACGAATCTTACACGAAGAGAAAACTAAATCAGAGTCGGTTGTTATAAGTTAACACCACATCTGATATAACCCAGACATGTCCCTAACATCGGTCATGTCACGTCTGAATAAGGCGATGTAGTGTTTTACACAGATACAGTACAAATTTAAAGGATAAATCCAAGCTAAGATGCTACATTTGTCAAGATTTTAGACACTATGCTTATAAGCGTGAAAGAAAAAGGATCGAGCACTCCTTGTTAAGGCGCAAAGTAAAGCAACGAGACAGTGCTCCTCACTCATGGTGGCGTGACAAGATTAACGAGAAAAATGTTGGAATTAATGTTATCACACTGTATCTAATTTATTATTTGCATATTTATAACCATAGCAAGTGTAGTGCTCCAAATGGTCTATAAGTTTATACTTTTAACTTTTTTACTGTAGAGATTGAAAATATACTATAACTGTTGTTAGCTTTCTCTGTGTAATTAAATTTTTTAAAAAATAAAAAAATTATGTTAGTACGGACTATACAAAGAAATAAATGAAAAAGACAAAAAACCTAAAAAATCAAAATCCAAAAAAATAAAATTAAAAATCATAAGGCAGAGGTAGAACTTCCTTGGAGGAGGAGGTCAAAGCTTAGTGCACGACAGCACGAGCCGGAGTGCGTGACGAGGTGCCGTGAGAAGTGGCCAGCCCTGCATGGAAGGAGGCGCGGTGCTGCAAGGTAGTGTGACGGGCATGCGAGGTGCTCAATTATCTTCCAGAAGTACGCTGCTGTGTGTATGTATCGGTGTCAGTAGTCGTGTTTGCATTGAGTAGTAGACAAGCAACGTCAGCAGTCGGATGTGATGCATGACCTTGCATGTAGCAGTACGTTCGGCCTGCGTGTAGCTTTGCATTAGCAAGTTAAAGAAGCTTGTTAATTAGTGGACCGCTTCTAGCGGGTGGTGGCGTGAGTTGTGGATCGCGTCTGTTGCTTGACGTGGTGTGTGTACTTACTGTGGTTGGATCCAAAGGCAACGGAATAATGAGATGAGAAAACGACGCTGATGGTTCCCGCGTTTCTTCCCATAGCGAGTGCGCGTGCGAGAGGCCGAGAGTCGATCTATCGCGCGTGCGCGTGTATCTCTATGTGGAAACACAAGCGAGGGAGTGATTATCTAGGCACGAGGGCCGGTTATTTTCAACTGATTGCTAATGATTTATATTTTTCTAAATAAATAGGATAATTTTTTATCACCATTTTAAAACAGTTTATTAAGATAGTTTTTTAAATAATTTATCAACTTATTGATATTTAATTCATTCGAACAAATATTTATACTAAATTTAAAAGATATTACTCGTAACTATAAACTATTAGCTGCCGTGACAAAACCCACACCCACCGACAGCTGTTGAGGGATTAAACCATAACAACGGACTTATGACATGATCGATGGGTCACGTCACACGCACGTTGACACTCCGTAGCAGTTAATAAGTGACATGAATATCAGGTTTGGCTTCAGCAGAACATAGGATGGTCGGTTTTTTTGTTTAAAGTTAACTTATACTTGTACTATTTATAGTAACTAGCTTTATAAATACAGAGTCAATAAAAAAGTTATAGTAAAAAGTATATTATATTTAGTTGTACTAGCCAAAATCGCATATGACTATTTTCCTCTAGGAACTGTCTCTCGCGAACAATCATAATTCAAATATAAGCCATAAGACATAATCTATCAGTCCAAAAGAATCCACCCTATATCTCGTTCCGCATGCCGACAATGTTTTCCTTGTCCCATCAAATACACCTTTTGGACGAGCGATGATGTGCAGATTTCCATATATACAAGTAATTTCTCTTTAAAAAACAGAAAAATTAATTATATATCATCAAATAACTTCTTCGTGACATACTATCGAATAACTCATTCCCTACCATCGCATTTCAATTTTTCTTCGCAATGTGTCATTGACGTCACCTTACCATCTAAACCCATCGTTTAACCTTATCAGGTTGTTTCGAAATAGCAAAAATGCCCCTACCTTCTCTCTTCCCCCATCTTCTCCTTGACTTTCTTTCCTGTCTATGCCCTCTCTACCCTCTTAGAGCCTGTTCATATTGAATTATATTTCTAACTTCTACTTCTAGAAGCTGATGCCAATACGAACGTTCTACCTTCTATAAGTCACTTCTACTAGCCACTATTATTCATTAGCTATTACAATATACGCTTTCATATGTTGTAACATACTTTGTATTTTATTATATCACAATTCCGTAATTCACATGGTGATCCGAATGTTGTAGTGTCTTTTGTTACACTGTATTTCTTATATAATACACTACTATTTATCAGCCAGTATTATTCATCAGTCGTTTCTATCAACAACTACTATTCATCAGCCGTAGGCAAAAACTATTAGTAGAAGCTAATATGAACAGACCCATTCTCTCCCCGCCTCTCTAACTCTCCTCTCTCTCTCTCCACCCACCCCTAGTTCTGCTCCATCACCGGCGAGAGGCGGTGGTCAGTGGCGAATCCACCGTGGGTGCTTGTGGGTGCTCGAGCACCCCCTCCTCCCACGGTGGAAGAAGACCCCCCTCCTCCCACTGTTGAACGTCGGGCACTCGGGCGTCGGCGTCGCCGTGTCGGTCTGTCGGAGGATGAACTCGCCCAGGAAGAACTCGGTCGGCATGAGGGCAGGCCAGGCGCCCAGGCCTAATCGGTGTTGTACGGCCCAGCACCCTAGCCGGCCCAATGGCGAGTCCTGGCCTAGCACCAAATCGGTGTCAACACAACAGCAGTACATACGAGATAAGGTCTCGAGGAAGATGAACAGAATAGCACGCGCTCAACAGTAGATCTGGATCTGGTCGCCGAGTCGGAGAGAGAGTAGAATTCACCGTCGTGCCTCGTGGCGTCGCCCGCAGCCCGGAGGCCGGCGCGGCGGAGGGGGATCTGGGGAGGGGGAGGCGGCCGGCGCGGCGGAGGGGGAGCCGGGGAGGCGGTCGGCGTCGGCAGCTCGACGCGGCGGAGCGGAGTGGCCAGCCGGCCAGGGGAGGCGGTCGGCCACGCGCGGCGGCGCGGGCGAGGCCGAGCGAGCGGCGGAGTGGGCTAGCGCCTGGCGGGCGGCGCGCGGGCCTTCGGCGTTCCGCGTTCAGACGCATCGCCGGGCCGGGCGCCGGGACGGAGCGGAGTGCGGAGAACGGGAGAAGACGAGACGACTGACGAGGCGAATGTGGATTCACTGAGGAGTTGTGTTGAGGCTTGAAGACTTGAGTCTTGAGGTCTTGAGGACTACGGGGAATTCCTATGGGCTGTGCGCCTGTGTTGCTGTGGAGACTGGTGGGTGTGCGTGACTCCGTGGGGACCGACTACGTGGGGACCGACGGCCGACCGGCGACAGTGGGTTCACAGGTTTTGAGGTTTGGCTCACTGTTGACTGTTCTATGAAAGTATGAATATAAGTGAATGTAAATTCTATTTTATTGTTGTTCTACCAACTAGCTAAATTGTTTAATCAATTATTAACATTTGATATTTTTTATCTACAGATCGGTACTCACATATTTATGAAGATTTGGAGGCACATTATCCATTAGCAAGGTACTAAATTTTTTGTATTGTACATTTTTAATTTGTTCTCTTCCTATTTATGTATGAATTTGATATTTCAATAGCAAAAAACTAGTAGATATAGCTTTTGTATATCTATGCTGTGCTATAGTCTCAACAATAGAGCTCCCCTTTATTTTCATCCTGGATTCGCCACTGGCGGTGGTGAACCTACGGCTGGTGAGTTCGCATAGGCGAGGCAGCGCAGTCCAACCACCATCGCCAAAGATAGGGAGGAGGCTAGATCCGGTGGCTGCGTAGCAAGGGACAGCGGCGCCATAGCTAGATATGACGGTGCCATGGCCGATCCGTGACGGGATCCACCAGATCCATTCCACATCTTGTCCGCACATGGAGGACTTCGGTGGCACATCGGCAGCCCAAGCTTCATCACTGGATCTGACCTCCTCGGCTCGCTGGCGTCGCCATCCTCTTCCACATTGTCTCCTTGGATGGGATGGACAAGGGGGGAGAGATATACCTGACTTGCAGTTCCTACATGCAGAGACAGAGAATGACGAGAGAGTGGCATGTGTGGTTTGGCTATTATTCACATGTTTATGAGGCTAAAATGGTCTTTGCATACTCTTAACGGCAAGCAAATGTCAGGCTAGTTGATGGCCATGGCATATTGTGAAGAAAAATTAGAACCCAATAACATATCTATCTATATAAATAAAAATAACTGGCAAGATTCAAGACACCTTCTTCATTTTGAAGACAGAAGTAGGACTTGTATACAAAAATAAAATTAGCAATTTGATTTTGATGTGAAATCCAAAGTAAAAACCCTAAATAGCTATAATTCTAAATAAAAACAAAAATTAGCAATTGACTTTTATACAAATTTCAACAAAAAATAATTAGAATTCAAAGTAAAAAAACAAAAGAAAATATCAATTTGATTTCCATATAATTGAAAAGTAAAATATCTAAACAACTAAAATAGAAAATAAATTAAATGAAATTAGCAATTTGATTTGTATACTCCCCCCAATAAAAAAACAAATGAAATTTTAATAAAAAATTATAATTAGGATAGCATTAACAATATCAAAGAAGACCACGAAAGAGTGTAGTGGTGTTGATTTGTCCAACAAAGAAGACATAGACCGCCTTAGCCGTTTGATAATGACAATGTCATACTACTTGCTGAAGTTGTTGAAGCGAAATGCCAGAGTCAAGGAGCCAAAGGCCACAACAACGAGTTATCAGCATCAACATTGTTGAAAAAGTCAGTGTATAAATAAGCTTGATAATGGAAAAGTTTTGGTAAAGAGGAGATGAAGTTTTGTATTAAAGATGAGCTATAACAATATAGGGCCATCAAATAGCAAGATGTGTGCCATCACTGTGAGGAGGAGGACGTCATCGATGATGGCGAGAAGATTCTCCATATTATTAGACAGTGACTAAAACAGATATGTAGACATCAGTGAAAATACGAAGTCACCACAATTACTAAGGAAGCCATAATGTTGACGTGGCCAATGTTGAAAAAGAGGAGCTGTCGACACAAGAGAAGAAGGATATTGAACACGTATAACATCATGCATGCATGTACATGCATGCATCTATAAAAAAAATAGAAGCACATGCATACAAAAAGAAGAGATGACGCAGACATATGGAATGGACTTAGGGCCACCTGATGGAGCGTGATAGGTGTCATTGGCAGGAATCAATGACAGTTGCATATTTATGCATGTTTGATGTTGCAATGGTTATCATTAAGCAAAAATTGGAGAAAAATAGAAAATAACTATGTGGTGGAGTATTGTGTTAGAATGGTAGCAGCGAAGAGATTATCACTACTATAAAAAGGCTTATATTAGACGTCTCATCACAGACGGTTGACATAAACTATCTATATTAAATGCTATCACGGACGGTTTAGGCTGAGAGACCGTTTGTGTTGCTGCTAGCACTAACAACCATCTATGAAGAGATAATATCACAGACGGTTTATGGTGAGAACCATCTGTGAAGTATCACAGACAATTTTTTTTATTTAAACTGTCTATGATACTTCACAGACGGTTTTGATAGTGAATTTATCATAGATGGTTTGTATTAAAAACCGTCTGTGATATGTTTCTCGCCTTGCAATCCCCTAAAATTTCATAATCTCCCACTTGAATTCGAGTAGGATTCCGTTCCGAGACACCTCACTACTAGAAATCCCCCCTGTAGTGATGCTTTATTTATACGTTAGACACGCTTTATTTCATCTCTACAAGATTGTAGGCACGTTTTTATAAAGCGTGTTAGAAGCGTCTTCGCATGGATCGTGTTAGGACTTGTAGAAACGAGTTCTCTAAACATATCAAGGAGATAAAAAGACGTTTCGTAGAGACGTTAGTTGCATGCCTACGCATATTGATACACTTTTATAGATACATTTATATAGCGTGTCTATTTGTGTAGTTACGTTATATAGCAGCGCTTCATTACGTGTTAAGAAATGTAGAGACGTTCTCATATATACATTTATATTATGTGTGTACTAATGTAGTCACGTGGTGTAATGACGTCGTATTGTGTATTAAGAAGTATATAGACGGTTGAGTAGATACATTTATATTGTGTGTCTAACAATATAGATACATTGTATAGTAACACCATTTTGCGTTTCAAGAAATATAGAGACAATTTTATACATACATTTATATTTCGTGTCTACTAATATATCCACGCTGTATAGTAATGTTTTATAACATCATATCAAAAATATGGATATTGATGCATCTTTATAGCGTGTCTATTAATATAGGCACATTTATAGTAATGCCTTCTTACATACTAGAAATAAAGAGACATTGTTTACAAATTTGGACACAAATGAATTTGCATGATTAGATAATGAGAAAGTGAATCATGAAGGCATTGCATTGAAAAATCCATTTTGTCTGTACAAAACAAGATACTGATTAATAACTCATTAAAGTGCACTATCAAAGACAAACCATATTCATAAAGAAGCATAGGAAAAGTGGCAATATCGTACAAATATCTATATTTTTTCTCTAACATCTAAAATCTATCTTGTTCACTCCGAAACTTGTAGCTTGTCTTTCCATCCACATCAAGTTACATGTTTCCATCTTGCTGCAAAATAAGAGGAGATTAAGTTGACGCACATAAATTCTAATCAAACGGATCTAGCACTTGAAGAACGAAACATACCAAGGTTGTGCAGGTTTGAGTTGAACTCTTAAGTCTTTTAACCTACAATGAGACATGTGTTTAGAGGGATAGTACAATTTTAGGAAATTACAAAACTGTAAAGCATTTGGTTAATATAAAAGAAAACTTACATGTGAACGGGGCCAAGCAACAATAAAGCCAATAGCATCTCTCATAGTTTTCATAGAATAGAGTGGTCTAGGTAACATCTCATCTCCATTGTTTCCATTGCCATTATTTTCAAGGGCATCAACATAAACCCCAACAAATTCTTTCCCAAGCATGGTGCCACCAATATTTCGAGTGCTGTCAGTAGTCACTAACTTTCCTTTGGCCATGACTTTACATTTGTTTCTTAGTGAAATAAGATAGATTTCCACTTGGCTCTACCATTTTGTAAAACATAAAGCTATGATCTTCAAACTTGTAATTAATTTAGCTTCGAAACAACAGGGGAAACAAGTACATACCGATCCTGATTGATTATGAGCTGGAGCTTTAATTCTTTGAGATCTCTGCAGTAGACACAATCAAAGCATATCATCTATCTAGCAAGTTCAACCATACTATCTATATGAAGGGTTACAGTAATAGGAACATAGACATACCATGTTGGTCATTATGCTACCACGTGGTAAAGTTAGGCCTTTAGAACCCTTATCTGCTTGACCCTGATTCTCAATATGTGCCACCTGCAGTCATAGTTGAACTCTCAGTTTTGTGACATGTAACATGGGTTATCTACCACTCAATTTAGATTTCTGATAATCAAAATAAATGTACATGACTGGAATATTTCATAATGTTAGCACATCTCAGACCATATTGCATATTGGAGATTTCAGTTCATGCAAGAAAACTCTAGCAAGCCTATAGCCAATGAACACAAATATTCCATAAATTTAGCGCAGATTATTGTTTTCAAATTCATATTGGGAGTTGCAGCAAGACTGTAAACTAAATCTCACATTCAGATTCCCTCCAAAAAAATATCATATTCAGAGTAGTAGCAACACTCGGAAGGAAATGTAACAATGGGCTGCACTTAATTAAAAACAACTTATAATTAGCTAGGAATAGAAATATAATGCTCCTAAATGAAATCACCAATAAAATAAAATCAAATTATAGTAAAGCAACACCATGTGAAAAGATATATTGCAAGGTAGGTAACATTATTATATACTATTCTCAAGATTTATTGACTTGCAAGGAAACATAATGATATGCATCCATGGGTGAAACACTGATCTAAAAGTCTAATCTATCTAAAGCCTCACTTCTAAACCATTCGACTCTGAATATTCTTAGTTAATTAGATTTCAGTTTTTGATGCAATAGACATATCTAACATACCTTTGCAACCATTGGCTCACGTGGTAACGATGACCGGACAAAATCCTTGTTGACCTTTTAGTCCACTCAATGTACAATCTTTCATGTTAACACACCTAGAAATGTTTGATGCATAGCCATCAGGTGTCCTCATGTTTTGGATTACTGAACAAAGAACCTCCTTTTGTTCTCTAGACATGGTAAAAGGAGCATCAGGCACAATTTGCTTTCCTTCATTATCTACCACAGGATGAAGATTCTGTCAAATTCCAAGTTCCACTAAATCTAGTCATGCTTTAAGACCATCCTTTGTTTTGGAAGGAATATCCAATAAAGTTGTAATAAAGTTTTCACGTAGATTTTTCTCTAAGTGCATCACATCTAGATTGTGTCTTAGTTTGTTCTTTTCCCAGTATGGTAGCTCGAAGAATATTGACCGCTTTTTCAACCAATCTTCTGGCTTCTTCTCCTTCTTGCCATTGTTCCCATCTTTCTGTTTCTTTTGTCGTCCTCTTTTACGCTTGCAATTTTTATGGCTTTCATCTTGCTTTCCTTTGTTTTTTTCCTTTCTTATAGCCCTTTGTATTCTTTGTTGTGCACCCCTTTTTCCCTAAAACAAACACTCTGCCTTCTAACATTCTCAAAACAGAAGTACCACTCATTGTTTCAGGTGCAAGTCCAGCCTCTGTCGTGCCATCAAACTGGCTCTTTTGCCTTCGATATATGTGATCCTGTGGGAGCCATCGACGATGGCCCATGTAGCACATCTTTTTACCATTCTTCAGGTAAAATGATTTTGTCGCCACACCACATGATGGGCATGCATATGTACCACTTGTGCTCCAACCATATAGGTAAGCTAATGTAGGAAAATCATTTATAGTCCACAATAGTGCTGCTCGAAGCGGAAATTTTTTTCAGGAAGAGACATCACATGTTTCCACTCCATCCCACAATGTTAAGAGCTCATCGATCAAGGGCTGCAAGTATATATCAACATCATTCCCTGGAGAATCTGGTCCAGGAATGATCATCGACAACAATAAAGATGTTTGCTTCATGCAGATCCAAGGTGGCAAGTTGTAAGGAACCAGCATTACAGGCCAAGTACTGTGCTTTGAACTCATATTTCGGAAAGGGTTAAATCCATCACTTGCAAGACCAAGGCGTACATTACGAGCATCTGCTGCAAAATCAGGATATCTACGATTAAAATCTTCCCAAGCTTCACCATCTGCTGGATGTCGCAGTTTTTCGTCTTTTGTACGGTCGTCATCATGCCATCGCATGTCTTCTGAAGTTTTGCTAGTTGCAAATAACCTTTGGATCCTTGGTATCAGTGGAAAATAACGCAACACTTTTGCTGGTTTGTTTTTCTTCTTAGGTTTAGTTGTAGAACCATTCTTCTTAACATCTTTCCAATGAGAGCTCTGGCACACATCACAAAAATCTTTGTCAGCTGTATCTCCTCGGAAAAGCATGCAATCTTTGGGGCAAGCATGGATTTTCACATAGTCAAGGCCTAAAGCACGGATGATTCTCTTCACTTGATAATATGTCTTAGGTAGGTTTGCCTCAGGAGGAAGTGTAGTAGATAGTACACCCAGTAGTGATGTAAATGATTCTTGTGTCCAACCATGTAAGCACTTTAAGTGATATAAGGTGACCAAAAATGACAACTTAGTAAATTTACAACCAGGATATAAGCTTGTGTGTGCATCCTTCAAGTATCTTGCATACAGATTCTGTTCACTCTCCTTAGCATTGTCATCTGCAGAATGCACATCTTCAGCTACAATATGTTCCATATTTGCTAATCCGGATTCAACATCATCAACTTCACCTTCAGACATACTTGGCAGTGACTCGAACATTTCAGCCCTGCAAAAGGCAGCTTGAAGTAGTTCTTACATGCCATCTTGTACTGCAGTAGCCCTTGGGACACCCGAAGTAGGCAAATTTGTAGTGTTATTTGGCACGTCAACAAATGCAAATGATGGACTGTCATACATCTCTCCATGATGAACCCAGGTCGTATAACCTTGAATAATACCATCACATCTCAAATGTGTCCTGACTTCATCATGACTCTGGTTTAATCTGTTTTTGCATTTTTTGCAAGGACAAAGTATCTCGCTATCATGTGGAATGTCCCGGTAAGCAAAAGCCAAAAATTGCTCAACACCATCTTGATATGCAGTATCCTGTCTTGGCTTACTCATCCAACTTCAATCCATCGCCCTCTGACAAGCAGTAAGAATGAAATGGAATCAATTAGTATTTTTTTCTTTTGCAATACATATAGATATATATCTGAGGACGAATAATAGTACTAGATTTGTACCAACAAAATCAGATCAACAATCTTTTAGATAGATGAACTAATAAACCAGGAACTTATTCTCTGCAGGCATGCTACTGGGCAGAATCCTAATTTGAGTTGTAAGCTTGCCTTGAAATTTACACTTGTTTGTAAATCAAGAACATGACAGTACAATAATTAGGAGACACCACAATTGGATCTGCTCCATTTTCATTTCATCTTCAACGGATCAATCTAGGACTGGAAAAAAATTCATATATCTATATCTAAATTCAATCTCCTGGTTTCAGTTCAGCAAAGTGACCACCTTGAAGCCCTCTTCTAAATTCAACCAACACACTAAGAAAATTATAGCTGCAATATATGCAAACTCAATTTTATAAATAAATAAGATCAGCCCAAAACACGGTTCTAGAATCCTACCTCCTAAGGCGTTAGAGATGAACATAACCATTCAGGGTAAATAAAATCTAAGACACTCATGTATCATTTACCAATTCAGTACAGAGATTAAGTCTATAGATTCAGAGTGAAGCAAAAGAAAGGAGAAAACAACATTTGGATCAAACAGCAGGTGACTATTACATGGAAATGTCTGACCTAACTTTTTGCGGAGTTTTGTTTTTTGCTAAATACATGTGGAACTCAGTTCCTGATGATTATATCTCACTTTCTCTTAAGGGGCATACAACGTCGGTTCCTTTGCGCTAGAGAAAGGGCTCAACAGCACGTTGTTGTTGCTAGAAACATGAACAAGTTTTAGTTCCTAATCAACTAAACTGGGCTAAGCTATAAATCTCAGTCATGGTATCCATGGAGCTTGTCGAAATTAAGAAATTCTCTCTGTTTTAAGAATGCGAGCTTGCTCAATTTGCAGCTGATTCAGTGATCCATGGCTCAGATAATAAAAAACTGAACTGCTAGAGGGCGTCTATACCTTCAGTGGATGAATGGCTGCACCAAATGCAGCAGCCGGATGTAGGGTCGTGTGGGCAAACATTGCTGCCCCGGAGGGGTGGCTGCTGCGCTAGGATCCACCGTCGCGCCAGCAGGATGCACCGTATGCCTACGCCGCTGTCGGGAACCACAGGAAGCTGCACCGGCGTCTCGGCGGGTGGGGCAGCGTCTCGATCTGGAGGACGGCGGCGGCTGGATCCGGCGTCTCGGCGGGTGGGGCAGCGGCTCGATCTGGAGGACGACGGCGGCGGGGAGGCGGCTGGACTGCTGGATCCGGCGTCTCAGGCTCTCGGCGGGTGGGGAGGAGACGAGGGTGAGTGCTGAGTAGAGTAGAGGAGGATGTGGGAGGTGGGCGGCCGCGAGGAGGACGGGGGGCGGCCGGGCGGAAGCCGGCGGGGAGGAGGATGTGGGAGGCGGCTGACCGAGAAGACGGGCGGTGGTGGGCCGCCGCGAGGAGTACGGGCCGGATCTGGAGGTGGGGCGACCGGGCGGGGTGGCGGTAGTCGGCGGGGAGGAGGACGTGCGACGGTGGAGGCAGTCGGCCGGGAGGAGTGGTGGAAATGAATGTCGCTCGGTTGTGGAAATGGGAGACCAAAAGAGGACAGGGTTTTAGTCATATAGTGTAGTGTTGACTGTTTGATGTTGGCCCACTGTCAGTGTATGTCATGGGTAAACGGGCGAGACGGGTACAGGTGAAGCTCACCCATACCCGTACCCGTTTACCTGATGGGCAGAGAGTTTTCCCCATTTTCATACCCATGGGCAAAGAAAGCATCCCATACCCGACTCCATTAGGGTATTTACCCGCGGGTACACGGGTAATCGGGCATAATTGCCATCCCTAGGTGCTCAGATCTAGTGGATTGCGGATGGGGGATTGCGGGTTGGGGAATGGGGATTAGGGTTTGGGTTTGGTCTGGTGGATGTATCTATGCATGGTGGTCTGCTGATTTTCCTTTGCTGTGGGCCTGTGGGCTGAACTGTTGTGTGGGGTTGTGGGCTACCATTGCTGGGCCTCGGGCTGGGCTGTAAGGGTAAATTTTTTTTGAGGATATATTAGAGGGAGGTAGTATTAGTAATATTGCTGGGCCTCGGGCTATAGCCTACCTAGCCCGAGGCCCAGTTCTGCCCCTGTTGTAGCCTAGTGCTCACGTTGCCATCTAAGATAACCAAGGTTTCAGGTTCGAATCTTAGATTGCACTATATTTTTGTTCTTTTTTTATATTATATAAATTATATAAATTCTATAGTGGACAAAACTATCACGACTTTGCCCATAACAAAGGTTCATCATATTATATAACTTGATAGTGGACAATAGTATTAGGCCTGGGCCCATATTACGCTGAGAAAATCGAGTCAAGTAGTAAGTCCGAAAGGTACATGAAATAGAATGTTAAGGAAATTATTTCAAAAAATTATGTTATGGCAATATAATTTTGTCATAAGTATTAGATGTTTGGTTTTGGCCTATATTTGCTTAGCAACAATGGAAGTATTTCATTAACTCTTGACATTAATGCCTCACGGTGTGTTGTGGCTATATTGATTGCTTGTAGGTAACTACAAATTTGTAGAAGAAGACTTTGTGTGTGTGAGAGAGAGAGCTTAGATATGTATCGGATGTTTAATATATTTTTTACAACGTCTCTACATGCTACTGATGGATGACAAAGGCGCATCTAATTTCGTTTCACTTTGAGATGTTTTCAATATCGTATCAAGAAGCATGTTTACGTGATTATGTATGATTATTGATACGCTTTGCAACGTGCATAAATTATACTGACGGTTTAAAGTGTGTCTAACTCCGTGTTATTTTGAGACGACTTTAGTATCGCGTCAAAAAATATCTTTAATTGGCTATGGAGCGTTCTCTAATACGCTTTGTAACGTGTCTAGATGCTATTGACGATTAAAAGTGTCTAAAACCGTGTCAGTTTGAGACGACTTTAGTATCGCGTTAAAAACATGTTTAATTGGCTATGGAGCGTTCTTTGATACGCTTTGTAACATGTCTAGATGCTATTGACGATTAAAAGCGTGTCTAACACCATGTCAGTTTGAGACGTTTTCAATATCGTCTAAAAAAGTGTCTACAGATGCCTTTTGACACTAAAAGCGTGTCTAATGTCATGTCATGTTGATATGTTCACAAAATCGTGTCAAAAAACATCTTTACATGACCATGTAGAGACGCTTTTAGCGTGCGTTACTATAAAAGCGTGCCTAGAGGCACTTTTTCCTGTAGTGCCTTTAGTAAAACGGGCATAACATTTGTATACAGTGTTCGTTTTATTATGTTCTTGCACTGTTGGAAAGCTAACAACAAGCCTGATCCAAAAAAATGACCACTTGTGCGAGTCACCCTCTTAAAGACCCCCAAAATTGGCCATCTTTTGTCTCAAATTTGTGTCGCAAGTTTTCAGTTTTTGTTTTTGCCAAATTTTTTGATCTTCTGTTCAGAATTTGGGGTTTGAGTTTTAGATCTCATCAAAACCTTTCAAACAAGTATATACAAGCCATATACAACTTTGCTATTTTATCTTTTGAGACTAGCTGTTTACATTGCACCGATACATATACATACATACATACAAATATGTATGTATGTATGTATAAATTCACAGACGGTTAGTATATAGAACCGTCTGTGATACTCGCACATCAAAAACGGTTCTAGCTACCAACCGTCTGTGTTGGGAGAGTATCATAGACGGTCTGTATATAGAACCATCTGTCATAAACTGGTCGCTGGGCCCGTCGATCCTCCACAGCCCATTCCAGCCAATAGAAACCCACCAAACTCCATCCCACGGATCATAGCTCCACCTCTCACTCTATAAAAATACTCACCCAAACCCATCCCTTACCTACCGTTGCTCAAAAATCTCTACAGACTCTTCCTCATTGTCCTCCTCCTCGACCCCAACTCTGATAGCCCTTACGAAGTAGACGCCGATGGCTACCAAGATGGCGCTTAAGTCGGTGCCGATGACTATGCATGTCAAGGACATCCAGCTTGCGCACTGCATTAGGGGCGACATGGCCTAGGCAACAGCTCGTCAGCACGTTTCAGTTTCTACTGTCTGTTAGGATCTATGCTTCTTCTATGTTCTTGCCATGTTTAGGATTAGGAGATGTGTTCTTGCTATGTTCTTATTGTGTTAGATGGGTGACCTACTCGTTATCTTGTTATGCTGTAATGATGGATTTTAATTGTAATGGTAATAGAATGTATTATTGTGTTTATTGCTGTATTTGCTTATTTTCAAATGGCATAGCTAACATTTTTTAGGCTAGCTAGTCAAAAAATAGAAAAAATTTTAGGTATGGAATGAACTATCACAGATGATTTGTGGTATATAACGGTCTATGAAGGACTATCACAGACGGTTCGAACAAAAAAATCATCTGTGATTCTCGCACATCACACACAACAACAAGACTTTGTCGGACCTTGCCCACATGGGCTGACATGATTGATCAATGGGGTCTCGTCACTCGTCAGTCATATGCATGTTGATAAACAGGAGTGACATTGGTGAGGAATTGTTTTATGCAAATGATACTATTACAACTCTTTTTAAAAAATTTGATTTTAAGACATCCGTTTTTACAAATCTATCTCACTTTGTTGACCTATCAAACTTGACATGTACTTACCGAGCCAAGGGCAGCACGACCTACTAAGCTCCTCTAACCTGACAGGTTGCTGCTAAGCCACCCTTGTGCGGTAGGTCTGTTGTGCAGGCAGTTAGTGATTGCTAATTAAGTGCTAATGGCATTGCTAATTAATGGAGGGCACGTGCCATGGATTGGAGGCTTCGTAGGCTTAGGGCCTGTTTGGATCCACCCAGATTTTAAGAATCTGGCTTTTGAAAACTGGGTGGGATCCAAACATACCAGTTTTTGAGGCAGTTTTTAAAATCTACCTACCCAGATTCTTAAAAACCAAGAAGCTGTTGATACCCAGCTTTTGCCAGTTTTTTCTGCACAAATACCCATTTACCCTCATTAAAGACCACACGCATGGCTGTTCAAGAGCAATAAATGTAAGGGTATAATAGTCTATTAGCACCAATCATAAATGGTACCAGCTTTTAAAAACTAGGGGATCCAAACACTTCATCAGTTTTTGCTTAGAAACCAGCTTTTAAAAACTAGAATTAATAGCTGGTTTTTAAGAATCTGAAACTGATCCAAACAGGGTCTTAGGGGAGCTCGTCTGTTGAGCTCTCCTGGCTCAGTAAGTCTTGGTTGATCTCGATTGATCCGTAGAGATAATTAGATTTATAAAAACAGATGTTTAGAATTAAATTTTAAAAATTACAATAATATTATTTGTATCAATAGTTCGTTCGTTAGTGAGTAGTGGAGGAAGTACATAATAAGTGGCATGTGGCATATGGTTCCAGATGGGCTTGACTTGACTTAGGTTGATAGTTAGCAATTTTTATCCATTAATTAAGTGGCATGTGGCATATGCACATTCAACAGGACGAGTAGTGTGTTCCTGTCCCATCAAATACTCTCTCAACTTATAAGGTGTATTTTTTCTGACATAGAGACTAAAAAATAATAAAAACAATTATATTACCTCTAACTATTATTATTATCTCTGACCACTATATATATATATATATAGAGAGAGAGAATAACAAATAAAATTATATATTTATTAGGGGTATAAAGAAAACATCTACGCATATATAACACTATTTGTTTGGACTTTCTAATCTTTTCACTTTGTAACTTTTGGTTTTTCTATAATAGTAAGTTTTAAAACAGAGTGTCTTTTTAATGCAAAATCTATAAGTTAATTATAGTAGACACTGTAACGACTTTATCTAAATTAGCTAAAATCGCACGCGATTGTCTCTCCGTACTATCTCGTGAATAACTAGAATTCAAAATTTTTAATCAAAAATTATAAGCCACAGTCCAAAAGATAACAGACACTTAGGCTTCAACTTAATGCCAAGAAATCAAAGCCCAGACAAATAAGAGTAGCGCCCCCCTGCATTGCGTGATTGACCATTGTTAGCAAGTTGAGGGGGCTATGAACCCTATCTTCATAATCTGAAGACTGAAATGTGATCATAACCTTATTTTCATCCTCAGAAGATCGCCCATGACCATTAGATTGCAGCAGAGGATTTTGGGATTCCGAGAGTTGGACTCGAGACCTTTGGCTCCCTACAAACAAGTGAGCGGATGGGTTCATTTAAGTTGATGGATTATGGTTTTAATATTTGAATTCTGATTGTTCACGAGAGATAGTATATATAGAAAAATAATTACATGCGATTTTGGCTTATATAGCTGAACTCGTATACTTTTTATTACAATCTTTCTATTGAGTCCATCTTAAAAAATAACCTATTTAAAAACTAATTACTGTAGACACCATTAAAAGAAGAACACATTCAGTCACGCGCGAATTTTTTTCCTATGCATAAATTGTGAGTTACGACTCAGTTGCTTGAGCCTACCATGGTGTTGCCAGCAAAAATATCCCCGACAGCACCGTATCCTCTTGGAACGTCCTTGGCGACGTATGCAGCGTGCATGATGATTTTTAAGCAAATCGACAAAGATGACTAGATATCAAAATTACGGCGAAACTTACTCCTAAGGCTAGACTAAAACTAGGGCAAAAGGTAGATGTAAATTGTGATTGACGTGTGTCTATCTTTCTCAATCGGCCTTCCCCGCTTATTTATAGCTGGCTTTTAGGGCTTGCATCAACTAGCTTTTGGTTTAATCTTTTGACTGAAATTATATTGTAGCGGTTATTAGTTTTTTCTGAGAAAAAAATAAGAAAAGTTTAAAAAACAATATATCATCACAATCATGCAAAGGAATAAGGAGAAAAAAAAGACAAAAAAGCTAAAAAGCCAAAATTAGAAGCTGACGCTTTTAGCTTAAATAAGTTAGAAGTCAGAAAAAACCGAAAGCTGAAGCCGTTTAGAGCGGAGTCTTAAGCCGTGGCAGAACTGTACTGTGCTTAACCGACTTCAACTTTCCAACAGTCTCATATCGTATTCAATTCGAAATTTCCAAAGTTATCTGAAGCCAAACCGGCTTTACCACTAACTCCATATCGGCTTTCTTACACTCCTCCTATTTAAACCTTTTCCATATTCAAACTGATTTGATCCTTATATCGGCTTAGGGTTTTGATAATCATCACCCAGATGGAATCAACCCAAAAATCATTTAAATTTCTGACCTTTTGATTCGCGTCGTGATTCGTGCTCTGATGTCCTCTCCAACGAGTTCATCTTCTTCTCCGTGCGAGGTTAGGGCTCGAGCCACGTCTTCTCTAGTAAGGTTTGTCGGAGTTATTCCTCCTTGCTGGCGAGCCCGAGGGGAAAATCCCACCTCCGGCGCCTAGGGTTCACCGTTTCCCTTGGGCATAGAGGGAGGCCGGGGGCAATGGCTTGGCGGTGGGGGCGATGGGCGGGGTAGGAGGGTGGTAGGTGATGTTGGAGGGTGACAACGACGGAAGATACCAGCTATTAGGTTAGGCGGTGACGACGGCGGGTGGTGGACGAGCGGACGGGGGGTGGGGGAGGCGCGCGGTGATGCTCTAGGGAGAGGAGGGGGCGGCATCAGCGACGAGGAGGGGTTAGAGTTAGGGTTGTGCACGAATCTTAAAGCAATCCGACGGCAAAAAATCTAGCTGATTTTTAGGAAGAAAATATCCTAGTGATTGCTTAGACATACCCATATATCTTTCCAGATTCAAAGTCCTTTTCCAAGGCCTAACTCCAAATTTTAACCGATCTCTACTTTTGTATCCCACTTGGACCGAATCCTCTCCCGAATCGACAAGAAGTCCTAATACAAGTCGATTCACTTGACTTGGTAGAATCTAACATGTTCTTTTGAGCTATGGCTTATAGTTATGGTTTATAGTTTTTATCTCTAGTATGAGTGCTCATGCAAAATAACTGATGGCATATAGAACCCTACCACATGAACTTGACTGGTGAGTTTTCAGACAAGGGCTTTAAAAGACTATTGTTGGCAATTGCCCTATGAAATCGAGGCCGCTACGAAGCTTATCTCCATAATCTGAAGAGTGAAGGGGTCCATAACCTTATCGTCATCCTCTGGAGATCGCCCATGACCGTTCCGACAATCGGAATCGGGGCCTCTGGCAATGTCGTTGGACTAACGCAAACAAGCAGGACTTATCAACACTACCAAATCGCATACGAAATGCTCCTTCCACGGTCGAACTTGACAGGAGAGCTTCTCAGACAAGACCACCACCGATCGAGCATGAATAAATCAGGCGCATGCCCGTACCGCGGGGCTGAGGAGGCGTACCAGCGTAGCACCACCAGCATTGCCGGGCAGGGGTGATCGATCCCACCGTATCGTTCTCGTCAACTGGCGCCGACACCTCCGGCGATCGATGCCGCCGCCGGAGCGGCGCAAGCCCGGGTTGGCCCGGCGGCGAGCGCGCGGATGTCCGGTTGGCCCGGGCACGGGGCAAACGGGCATTTTCTGGTGAGCCTCTTCTTTGTTCTTACTGGGCCTTCTTTCGGCTGCAGTATGCACAATGCATCATGTCAGAATTGTCACGCAACAACGACCCTACTAGCTATCTCATCATGATGTCAGAAAAAAGATTTTACAAATTATTTTGTATAAAAATATGTACTAATTTGATTTTTGTACAAATTTTGTTTATTTTTTAGAGAGGAAAGGGGGCGAGTGTGTTTTTAGAAAATGGGGAATAATGAAGGGATACATGGGGTGTATGGGTGGCACGCATCTTAAAGCAAGTTTGAGGGTGGATGTGTGTGTGGTTTTTTTTTTGGGGGAGGGGATGGCACATATATCCATAGGGGCAAATTTGCTTTTGTCATTTGTACTTGCCGGTTGTAACATGTGTTAATGTTTAATGTAATAACTTGTGACGTGCATTTTTAGAGAACCGTTATTGTGGGTTGTGATTGTACTATTCTGACAGTTCCTTGTGCGGTTTTGTACCCTTTTTGAGGCTGTTGTCATGATGTTTGTTTGTGGTGTAGTTTTATTGTTATATCTTCTACCTTTCTGTTCAAGAGAGAAGTTCTTTCCCTCCTTGATTCCTCCTGTGAGGGTGTTTGGATGATTATGGAGGTGATAATTTGGGTTTTTTTTTGAGTGGTTTATGGCTGAAAAAGCACTGTAGCTGGCTGAAAAAACACTGTAGCTTACAAAGGCTTATTAGCATAATTAAAATTAAAAAATTTCAAAAATATAAAAAATATGTTAGCCCATTACATATAATACAAACAAATACGGGAAAAAAGAACCGGCAAAAAAGCTCAATAAAAAGCTAAAAGTTCAGAAAAAAGACGAAATTTATAAATAGTAAAAAATAAGCTGGAAGCCAGAAGCTTAAGCCGAAACGATCACCATATGTGCTGCCAGGACTTAGAGTAAGTGTTGGACTCGGAGGGCTTTTTGAGAATTTCTCAAATTGATAAAAGAAAAAATGAGAGTGGTCCCACCTATTGGTGGGACGGCAAATGAGGAGATAAGGCTTCACCTTACCTCTTGTGTGCGGCCGCTGGGGAGGTTTCGACTCTAACAGTCTCTCTCCTCTCTAGAGCCCCCGAAAAAAGTAGTGAGTTCATCTCTTCCTCTTTGATCTTCGATCTCCCACTGTCTGAATATGCAGAGTTAGTTATGTTAAGAAAACAAACAAAGGAGGAATTGATTACTCCGTGTTGCTGTTCTACCATTGATTAAGTAAAGAAGCCTAATGCAATTTAGTGTGTAACTTTAGCTATGAGACCAAATCACACCAACCCGACCAGTCATTTTGGGCAGGGCAAGCAAGGGCTTTACCGGGTAGTAAAAGGCTATTGTTGGCAATTGCCCTATGAAATCGAGGCCGGTGCGATGTTTTCCTCCATAATCTGAAGAGTGAAGGGGTTCATAACCTTATCGTCATCCTCTGGAGATCGCCCATGACCGTTCCGACAGTCGGAATCGGGGCCTCTGGCGAAGTCCGTAAGCTCCTATTCGTTGGACTATAACGCAGACGAGCAGGACTTATCAACGCTACCAAATCGCATACGAAATGCTCCTTCCACGGTCGAACTTGACAGGAGAGTTTGATAAGACCACCACCGATCGAGCATAAATAAATCAGGTGCATGCCCGTACCGCGGGGCTAAGGAGGCGTACTAGTGTAGCACCACCAGCATTGCCGGGCAGGGGTGACCGATCCCTCCGCCTCGCCCTCGTCAACCGGCGCCGGCACCTCCGGCGATCGAGGCCGCCGCGGCAGCGGCTCAAGCCCGGGTTGGCCCGGCGGCGAGCGCGCGGATGTCCGTTTGGCCCGGGCACGGGGCAAACGGGCATTGTCTGGTGGGCCGCTTCTTTGTTCTTACTGGGCCGACACGGGGGCGGCGGGCAGCTTTCGGCTGCAGCATGCACAATGCATCGTGTCAGAATCTTCACGCAATGTCGCTACTAGCTATCTCATCATCATGTTAGAAAAAAAAGATTTTACGAATTATTTTGTATAAAACATGTACCAATCCGAATTTTGTACAAAGTTTGGATAATTGTTTTTAGAGAGGCAAGGGTGAGGGAGGGGGCGAGAGTGTTTTTAGAAAATGGGGAATACCTGAAGAAATACATGGGATGTATGGGTGTGCACGCATCTTAAATATGCTTTTGCCATTTGTACTTGCCGATTGTAACATGTGTTAATGTTTATTTAATGTATTATCATGTGACATGCGTTTCTAGAGAACCATTATTGTGGGTTGTGATTGTACTATTCTGACAGTTCGTTGTGCGGTTTTGTATCCATTCTGATATTTGAGGCTGTTGTCATGATGTTTGTTTATGGTGTACTTTTATTGTTATATCTTCTACATTTCTGTTCAAGAGAGAAGTCCTTGCCCTCCTTAATTCCTCCTGTGAGGGTGGTTGGATGATTATGTGTGCTGTCAGCACTCGGAGTCAGGACTGTTCTGTGTGTGACTTTTTCGGAACTCCACTGTAGTGATCCGTAGAGAACTTACACCATCTTTAGTCGTTAGTGCCCAATTGCAACTTCATTTCTCTCAATAACCAAAGAGACGCGGTTTTTGTTTGCATGGGTCTGACATTTTATATTTGTTTTGCCTTGTGGAAGTTGAGGCCTAAAGTCTAAACGACTCAACCTTGTCTCCCCTTTCATCTGAAGGCGAATCCATATATACCTTGTCTTAGTCACATATAGTCACTGTCATACTCGTACAAGACCATCTACCTGCTCGTCGATGGAGTTGGCAGAAGGCCTTTCCGGCGTAGAGGACGAGGCGACGACGAGCTTGTCGCGTTACGGTCCGCGGCGCAGTGCGGTGCGGCCAGGGCCGGTTCAACATTTTCAAGGGCCCTATGGCGAATTCGGCTCTATGAGCTCTTTACTATAAATTTTTTTCTACTTATAAAATATGCAATTTAAACTTTATATTGTCTAAAGTGACACAAACCAATAGTTCTAACATGATAAACTAATTAGGTACTAACTAGTTCATAAACCAAATGTAACTAGTAAGAATTAATTTACCTCAAATAGGAGCGACAAATATCCAATGTCTTTCATAAAAAGGAACTTCTTCTAGAACTTCTTGATGCAAAATCATTAATAATAACATCGAGATCAATGTCGTCCAAGATATTCTTCTCAATGCAGCACATAGCCAAGCCATTCAATCTTTCTTGTGACATAGTAGACCGCAAATAGTTTTTCAGCAATTTCAATTTTGAGAAACTCCTTTCAGCTGAGGCTACAGTCACAGGTACAGTTAGAAGAATTCGATATACAACAGAGACATTTGGGTAGCAATCTGCAGCTGTAACGAACTGAAGAATCTCAGATGCCGACATCTTATCATTTGGCAAGGTGACTTGCAGCACTTTTAATTCAGAGAAAAAATCATTGAACTCAACGTCAGATGACCCATCATGAGAAAAAGCTTGTACAAAAGTAGTGCAACACCTCCGTAGATCATTATCATCCAGAGACTTTAGATTTTTTGAGTTGAATAAGAAACCAAACACATTTTCAAATGCCTTCAACTGCTCAAATCGACTAGTCAATGAAGCAATTGCAACATCAATCATGACAATAAAGTAATTAACTCTGAAGGATTCTATAGCTGATTGTATTTCTTCATTTTGGTCATTTTGTTCATCAAAATGCTTCTTTCTTTTACTTTGACGTTTTATGGGAAATTTTGGCTCTACATCCATTTCAGATGCAATAACTTTTGCAATATCAATACTAGCAGTGAAGCCTTCATTTCTGTACCTCTTAAAAAATGAGATGACCCCTTCAATTTGTGTGAGAGTAGCATCCATGCACACAATCTTAGATTGTAATTTCTTGCTCACCATATTTACAGAAAACAGAATATCATGCCAAATAACCATACCAACTAAAAATTCAAAATTCTCAAGTGCAGTTACCAAAGATTGAGCATCACTTACTGCTTTTGGATCATCAGTAGAAGATTTCTCTAGTTCCAACAAAGCTGACCTTATTTGGGGAGTTTGGTACCTGATAGCTTGGACACTTTTTATTCGACTCTCCCAACGAGTATTAGACAAAGATTTGACTGTCAGTTTTGGAACATGGTCAAGCAAAATCTTCCACCTTTTAGTAGAACATGAAAACAATGCATATATTCGTTGTATAACCCCGAAAAATGAAATAGCTTTACTGCAAGATTTTGCCATATCACAGAGAGTGAGATTTAGACTATGACATGCACATGGCATATATAATGCTCTTGGGTTAATTTCAAGCAACCGCTTCTGAACACCTTGATGTTTACCCTACATATTGGAACCATTGTCATAACCTTGACCTCTCACATCAGCAACATTCAAATCAAGAGAGCCCAAGGCACTCATCATTTCATTAAAAAGCCCCAGTCCTGATGTGTCATCTACTTTTAAGAAACCAAGAAAAAACTCCTCCACTCTCGGAGTTTTACTTGACATATTGACACAACGCACAATTAAAGTCATTTGTTCTTCATGGCTCACATCTGGGGTACAATCCAAAATAACAGAAAAATACTTGGCATCCTTGATGATCCTTACAATAAAACTTTTCACGGCATGAGCAATAAGCGATATTAACTCATTTTGAATATTGTGGCCAAGATAATGATGATGAATTTCACTATTTACAATGCGCCTAATGTGTTCTTGCATCACATGATCAAATTCACCAATCATCTCAATTGTGCCCAAAAAATTACCATTGTTATCTTCATAAAGTTTCTCCTTTGATCCTCGAAAAGCCAGATTATGTTTAGCAAGAAACTTCACAGCAGAAACAATTCTAACCAAAACTTGCCTCCAACGCTCTTTTCCTTTGCAATTTCCCGTTGCAAATCATCATCAATTGTTTGATTTTTGTTTAGCCTCAACCTAAGTTCATTCCAAGTATTCATGTGTTGTATATGCTCAACACTATTTTCATGTTGTTTGAGTCTCACACTAAGATGCTTCCAGTCTCTCATTCCATCAAGTGCTAGTGAATTTTTGGTCTCAATTGATTTAAACAATCGACAGCAAAAACAGTAAACTTTATCCACATGCTTAGAATAAACTAACCACTTTCTATCAACAACCTCACCATTACTTAACTTTCTGGAGTAATAAGCATATGAAAAATGTCTACCAAGGTTATCTAAAGGGAATTTCAGATTCAGTTCTCTCACAGGCCCCTTTTCAATCAAGATATCTCTTTCCTTATTGTCAAGATTATCCCATGTTCTAGGATCAAAAATTGATATAAGTGAGTCGTTCTGTTCATTACCATTTGAATTCTCAGATGAAGGCTGTAGACTTTGTTCCCCCGCACTATCCTCATTGGCATCAACTTCTGCATTTAAATTATGATCAGATTCTTGTTCTTGATCTTGCGTATCATCCACCTCCTCAGGATTATCACCGGGAACAACACTACTTGAAGCTGAAAAGAACTTATGTATAGCTCCCTTTTGCGATTCAATAAACCGTTCTTCTCGTTTTCTTTTGTTTCTTTTTTGAGCACCCGACATATGCTTCTTAGGCAACATTCTAAACCCTGTAATTTACAAAGTAAAGTAAACAACAAGAACATAAAATCCTAACCTAATTTTTGAAGTAGATGTAGATGAGTTCATGAGTAAATCACTAGATGTCTAGATGTAAATTGTTGTCTACTTGCCTGAGCTCGGTGATGCGACGGATGCAGATGGAATCGAGAATTCAGTATTCAGAGAAACCAGACTGTATTGGATTTGGAGTCTCGGGCTGCCGGCTGCGACGCCCTCACGGCCACGACGACGCAGGCGGCGTAGGACGGTAGGAGACGAAAGACGATCACGGCGCCAGGGTGCAGCAGCCGCGCAGGCACTTCGCCACTTCGGCGACGCGATCACGCGAATTCAATCGACGCGGCGGCGGCGGCGTTTAGGGCTTTACTGCTTTACGCGTGAGTTGATAAGTTGAAGCGTCGGCGTCGCGGTCGTATTCGTATGTATCAGAGTATGGCATCAGCGTATGCATGGCTGAGCCCGCAATCCTTTGGACACTGTTGGACCCTAAAATACCCAAAATTCCGTTTTTGGCCCCCTGTACAAAAAAATTCCACTTTTGGACCCCTTCCCACCGCGGGATCGCCCCAGGCCGCCACGTGGCCCGGTCGTGCGGTCGGCGACCGCACGACCGGCCTGCGCCGCTCCCGACCGCGCCATTGGCCTCCCCGACCGCGCGACCTCGCTCGCCAGCGCGCGACCTCGCTCGCCAGCGCGCGATCTCGCTCGCCACCGCGCGATCCCGCTCGCCACCGCGCGCCCGCCAGCGCGCGTCCCGCCCCGCCAGCGCGCGTCCCCGGTCCCGCGGTCGCACGAGCGCGCGTTTGCTCCCCCGACCGCATGTCCCCGACTGCAATACTCGTGAATATTTGTATGGTTTCGCAATTTTGTAGTTATAAACTGAGAAAAAAATAGATAAAATTGCAATAATAATTTTTGTTCATTGTTAGTTGCAGATGTAAAAAAAATTTGGATAAATATTTTTTAAAAACGATTAATCATAGAACGATCGTTTCGTAAAGTGGTAAGTGATATTTAGGGTTTCGTATGGTTTTTAGGTTTGCAATGACCATGTTATTTGTATGTTTTGTCAATTTTGTAAATGTAAATTCGGAAAGAATCTGACCAAGTAGTAATAAAAGTTTATATTCATTATAACTTGTAGATGCCAATAAAATTTTGGTAAATTTTTTTTAGGAACAATTGACCGTAGAATGATCGATACAAATAGTGGTAAGTGACTTTTAAGGTTTGCTGTGTTTTTAGGGTTTGCAATCTCCGTAATTGTTTTCAGTTTTGGCAATTTTGTAGTTATAAACTGGATAAAAATCAGATAAAGTTGTAATAAAAGATTATGTTCATTGTAAGTTGTAGATGCATAAAAAATTTTGGTAAATTTTTTGTAGGAAAGATTGACCGTAGAACGGTCGATACATAAAGTGGTAAGTGATATTTTGAAGGTGAGTAACATGGAATGCGATACATAAATTTCGGTACATTTAATATTGTTAAATGAGGTGCTACGTGAATCATGGAATGCGAAAATACTAGATATTAAATTTCATAATACAGTTGGGAATAATATGCCGCGTAGATTTTTATTACATGCATAACATATAGCATGATATGCGACTAACCCACCCAACTGCTCGTACGACCTACTGTGTGGACCGAGGCCACTTTCCCTTCCTTGCCCGCTCGGCGTTGAACTCCTCCGCGGCCTCTTTTGCCTTAGCCGCAATTTCCCTCTTTCTCTCGCGCTCCATCTCGCGAGCCTCCCGATCCCTACGCGTGCACGCTTCAAGATGAGCTTGCGTCTCGCGCTGTATACGCAGGGTGTGCTCGTGCTTGCGGCGCTCCTCCTCCAGCAACTCCTTCTCTTTTGTGACATTCCACTCCTCGAAGTCGAGGGTCCATTGGTCCTCAGGGTGGATCTCAAGAGCGATCCATTTGCGGTAGGCACATAGGGGCTCCGGAGACTTTAAATAAAAGAGAGATATTGTTAGTGCGTGTTGTGAAGGAGAAAAGGTAGGGGAAAATGGTGCATGTGGTCGTTACCGGCTGCCGATAGGTTGCGGTGTCAAAACGGCGGTTGGGGTAGTCACTGGAGTAGTTTGCGCAACCCCAGTACCGCATACCTAGACTGATGCGGTGCTTAGACTTGAAGAACTTGCACACGTCCCCGCACCAACAAAGGGGAGGTGTCTCCCCCTCAGGTGGTAGTTGTGGCGAACGCTCGGTGGGGACGTCCGGGATGGGGTTGTTGCTACGCGGGCGCTCTGGGGGGGACCTTTCATCGTAGCACGATGGGCTTGTTCTACCCGGGCCTGTATCGCCCTTATTTTCTCATCGCGGGCGGCATCGCGGGCTGCAGCTGACCGTGCTATGTCACGGGTCTCCTCCCAATCCTTCACCATCTTGTCCCATTGCTTCTTCTTGCCTTTGTCCATCCCGGTTGGGTGAGGGAAGCGCGATGGAGTATGGGGTTTGGATGTGCAATGTTCTCTGGGAAATGGAATGCATACCAATTTATAGGGGCCGTTTTGTCTCTACTCGTACGTGTAAAGTTGGTCCGCGTGGTCGTAGCAGTGAGTAAAGATGGGAGTTATGGCACTACCCAAAGCTGGCATCTTTTGTCATCCCACTGAGCAAAGCTGACCTCTTGTTGTCATGTCACTGAGCACAGCTGCCCTCTTTAGTACTGTCCCTGCCCAAAGCTGGCATCTTTTGTCATCCCACTGAGCAAAGCTGCCCCGTTTTATCATGTCACTGCGCAAAGCTGGCATCTGTTGTCATCTCACTGAGCAAAGCTGCCTCGTTTTGTCATGTCTCTGAGGAAAGCTGCCCCGTTTTATCATGTCACTGCGCAAAGCTGGCATGTGTTGTCATCTCACTGAGCAAAGCTGGCCCGTTTTGTCATGTCTCTGAGCACAGCTGCCATGTTTTGTCATCTCACTGAGCAAAGCTGGACTCTTTTTGTCATTTGACTGAGGACAAATGCTCTCTTTAGTAATGTCACTGCCCAAAGCTGGCATCTTTTGGCATCCCACTGAGGACAACTGCTCTCTTTAGTAATCACGAATTGGCTATACTCATGCCTTTTGGCATTGTTTAGGTGTTTAGCTCTCGCCAATGGCCTCTTATCTCTAAATACAGAGCATCAGTGCACACCCAGTCACCCAAGCTAGAAATGATGTTCTCCTTATTCAATCCACGGGGAACCGAAGATGATGGCCTCATTCGGTAAGAGGTGTTATTTGATCCAATATTAAAATTTATTTCATTGTCAATATTAGGTACATCTGTCCCTGTATGCATTTGATGAGATAGGCTCCTCCCCTAAAGACCTGCAGGAATTTGTGCATTCACTCTCTTACGTGTACGTAGAAAATTGTACCACACGTCATTCTGCCAAGTTAAAGTATTAGCATGTATATGTCGTAATGGCCTAGGCAGAGTCATCAAGCAGCTCGGTAGGCGGTAGCTCAACAGCAGCCCGTTTTGTCTAGTCACTGAGCAAAAGCTGACTTGTTTTGTCTAGTCACTGAGCAAAAGCTGACCTCTTTTGTCATGTCACTGAGCAAAAGCTGACCTCTTTTGTCATGTCACTGAGCAAAGCTGGCATGTTTTGTCTCCTCACTGAGCATGGTGTGGGGTCAAGATTTGTGTTGTCTGTGGTCTTTGTGCGTGAGGCTACCCCCCACACAGCCTATAAAACGGAGCCATCCCTCACATACTCCCTGGCCATGTTATCAGTCACCTCCTGAGTAAGTTGTTCACAATCTGTGTAGTTTTATTTCGTGCTCACTCCCCAAGACTAGGCAATGAGTCAGCTCAGCACGTCTTCATGTTAATATTGTTAAATGACTTGCTATCTGAATCATTCCCCAAGACTAGGCAATGAGTTGCTACCAAGAGTATGTTAATATTGTTAAATGACTTGCTATCTGAATCATTCAATGCGAACACACGAGATAATAACCTTATGTGAATAGAAATAAACTTCATAACATGCTGCGTACAATTTTATTACATGCATAACATATAGCATGATATGCGACTAACCCACCCAACTGCTCGTAACATTTTGTCTACTGGGTGTAGCGTGGTTGTTTCCCCTTTTTATCGCGCCTTGAAGATGGCTCCGCTGCATCCTTTTTCCTGTCATTCTTGGACTTGAGAGCTGCCTCCCGAGCTTGAAGCTCTTCCTCTTGACGCTTGATGGCTGCTTCACGCAGACTGAGCTGCTCTCGCCTCCTTTGCAGCTCATCCTCCTTGCCCTTCAGACGGATTTGGTCCACCCTCACGCGGCGCTCTTGCTCACGCCGCAGCTGTCGTTCCACCTCGCGAGCCTGAGTCATCTTGACAAAGTATTGTCCTTTGTTTTCCACCTCCACTGCCTGGTTATGTGGCCATGTCGGCGACACCCGATCCACCCATTCGATGAACCTGCAAGCCTATGTGTGGCATGGTAGATGTCATGGATCAAGTTGAAAAACGACAACGAGAAACAAATGATTTAGTTGTCGTCGTTACCATGAAATCGTCATCCAGATTTGGACACTTGAAGAACCTACGGCCGTATTTGGCTCGCTCTTCTTGATCCGTCCAGACTCCCAACATCGTCCTAAAGCCGCAGCGGCACTTGGGGCGCTCATGCCACTCCGGCACTCCAAATGGGTCGGACCTCCAGGAAGACATTGTTGTGTAGTAGTATTGTGAAGGCTTGAGGAGGAGATGTGGTATGGAAAACATAGGAGGCCTTTATGTAGGCAGGTTATCTGGTGCAGTGGGCATAGTCCATGGAAATGTCCCTATGTAGGCTTTTCAGAGTCTGTATCCTGTATTTATGAAACAACAAGGAAAGGTGACATGAAAACTCACTGGAAAGGATACATGCCTATGACGTGAACGCTCACTGTAAAGGCCACAGCCTACGCCCCCATTTTGTTGGTTTCTGTAGCGATAGGCTTTTCAGAGTAGCAATAAATGTTCCTATGTAGGCTTTTCAGAGTAGCAACAAATGTTCGTATGAAGGCTTTTCAGATCGTAGTCTTTATGTAGGCAGTTTAGCTGGCATGTGTTGTCATCTCACTGAGCAAAGCTGCCCCGATTTGTCATATCACTGCGTAAAGCTGGCATGTGTTGTCATCTCACCGAGTAAAGCTGAGCGCTTTTGTCTTGTCTCTGGGCAAAGCAGCCATCTTTTGTCCCGCCATTCGATATAAATAGCACGGTAGAGGTCCCATGAAGTTGTAGCCAGAAAACCCTGTAAATCGAACAAAGAACATACCATGGCGGAAGATGAGGGGCCAGTCGGATATGGGTCACCGAAGGAAGACCTTCCCTTGGAAAGGAGGGAGATGTTCGGACCACAGTACCGCTTGCTACCAAGCCGGCGTGCGCAACCAGCGTGGCCGAAATGCAGACACAATGAGTACGTGGTCGTGCAGGTCCTGGAAGGGCCGAACGATGGCGGGCGCCGTTTCTTCCGATGCCCACGCTCCGGGGTACAAATTACTAATAGTACTTTTTTTATTGCTTATGGACCCTCCATGTTTACTGTCATTTTTCGCAGATGGCGAAATGCGACTTCTCCCGCTGGATCGACCCTCCTCATGAACGGTATATTGACCGTTATGTGGGTACTTTATGGGACCGAATAATGGACTTGGAGTACCGAATGGAGACTCTCAATGAGGAGAACAATGAGCTCCGCCAACAGATGCAACGCGAGAGGGGAAACGAGGAGGTTGTCAACATAGGAAGCTCTTATGATCCCACATGTTGCTGCGCGAACCCGAGCTGCATATGTGCGTGCCACTACCACGATGGCCAGCCCCGTCCGAGGCGGCCCCCTCAGCAGTTCTCCATGTGGGTGCCACGAGGCTCGTTTGGCATGTAGGCCACGACGGTACCGAATGTGTTGATGCTGTGCCAGTAGGACTGTTGTGTTGATGTTTTGGGTGTAGAACTTTCCATAAATTCTGTGACCTTCATATTTTGTGCAACGTTGTTAAGCATGTGATGAATTGGTTGTTATGTACGTGGAGTTGTTATCAGAAGGCAAAAAAATTTGTCGTCAAGCTATGTCTTCTCCCGCTACCCCGTGTTGTCATCTCTCAGTTGGTTGTATGCCGTACTAAATCAAAGAACTTAGAGCAACCCTTTTATACTGGAAACCATCTTTGAACATCAAACCATGAAGCACTTGAAAAACATCACAAATATTACAAATAGTTGCTTTTAAAAAATTCATTCATCATCTCGTCGTCGCCGCCTCGTACGGCGCATATGATCATATGATCCTCCGTAGCTGCGTGCTATCCTGTTGCAATTGCTGCAAGTCGAACATGTGCGTAGACATAAATGGTAAATGAGTGCAGGAACAAATAGTTGCGAATTGTCGAACCGCCGGGCCGAAGCGCGTGGAGGCCGAGCGACCGTAGCTTTGCCGACTCTCGGACGGCCTCTCTGGTTCGTGCGGCGATGTCGACCTCCGTGATGACGTCGCCCTCCGTAGCAGCGTGCTATCCTGGCGCAATTGCTGCAAGACGAAGATGTGGTTAGACATAAATGCCACTCAGTGCACAAACAAATAGTTGCCAATTGTCGAACCGCTGGGCCGAAGCGCGTGGAGGCCGAGGATGGCCGTGCTGATCCTGGTGCTGACGGAGGCGCGGAGGGAGGTGGTGGTCCCTGCCCACGTCCGCCACCGCGTGTAGCAACAACGTCATCTCGGCAACCACAACTCAAGCCCCGTATCGTACCCCTTGCCATTTCGCTGATGCTGCGCATATAGCTTACCCACCGAGATTCGGTATTGGACTTCCTATGTCGTATAGCCTCATTAGCCTCGATGTCGATACGATGTATCCGGTCCACCTGCAGTGAAACAAACAGTCAGTTCAAATGTAATCCTGCATTGCGTAATGACACAGTACTCTCGTACCGCCTCGTCGACCCGTGCCGCTAGATGACGGTCTGGACCTTCCTGTATAGCCGCCCCGTGAACAGCATGAGGTGGAGGCTGTGGGGGCTCCCCTGTAGTAAGCCTACAGCGGGTGCGTGCAGCGTACCAGTCAAGGTATGCCCTGTACGGCGCGGGGTCCTCAGGGTCGTACGGCCGTGTCTCATCCACAACCATCGTATGCGCATGGTCAGACCACATGTCTGTCCACGTCCGCTGTGTGGCTCTCCAGTCTTCGGTCGCTCGCCCTCTCCTCGATTGCCTGCAAGTCCATTGAGACATTACACAATCAGTACGGTACTGACATTGACACTAATGCAGTAATTAAATTTGGGGTGTACTGACATACCGGTGGTACTCCTCCGCAAGAGGGCGTCCTGGCATGGGAGGGACATGCTGGTACAGCCCGAACTGTCTCATGACTCGGTGTGGGCTGTACGGCTCGACGCAGTGCGCGAACACCAAGTGGCAGGTCGTCATCCAGTACCTCTGATCTCGCTCGCACTGGTATGACAACCCGTGGGGGGCCGTGTTCGCAATTAACTGTGGAGACCATGGCCACCAGTCTACGTCGCCAAACGCCAGACGCTCGAACCTCTGGTGAAAATCCGAGTACGCACGTCTCGGTCTCTCCCTGGCCCACCTCAACTGACCATGCGTCCAACGTGTACCCATTGTGGGCCCATCAACGGGGTCGTCACCACCATACAACTGCGGGACGAGGTCATAAGGGTGCACACGACGAGCAAAGTCAGGCCTGCCAACGGGGAAGTGTTCCCATGACCACAACTGAAGGAGAAGGTAGCAGGCGGCTAGGATCGGCTCGCTGGCCGCGGTGCGCTGCGAGGCGTCACACAAGCCTCGGTATGTGGAGCTAAGGACTGCTGATCCCCAGCTATACTGTGGCTGCTGACCAGGCCAGCCATCCGCCAAGGACTCCGCTAGCGGTATGTAGCTAGGCTGCACGGAGTCTCCAGTCGTGCTAGGGAACAAGACGTACCCGAACAGATATAGCAGGTATGCAACGAAGTGCGTCCGCACCGCGACCTCATCTGCGTCCTCAGGACAGGTCATGAAGCGACGAAGCCATCCATGTGGCACCCCAGCTGCGTTGTCTCGGATCGCATGACCGAACCGGTTACCCAGACGGACCTTCCAATCTGCTGCCTTCGGGGCTGGCACCAAAGCAGCACCACGGAGGGGTAGACCTGTAATCATCGTGACGTCCTGCAGCGTAACCGTCATCTCCCCCCACCGGAAGTGGAAGGTGTGAGTCTCCGGCCTCCATCGATCAACGAGAGCTGACAACAGTGGCGCATCGTACTGGAACCCATGCGGTAGATCCAACATGCGGGCAATGGGCAGCAGACCGGTGTCCCGTAGTAGTGGGATGTACCGAGGGTCGAGACGCCAGTTCTCTCGGGGGCCCCTAAGGACGAAGCAAGGAGGCCCCTGTGCGGGTGCCGACAACCACACATGGCATCGGTGGTGCTCGTCCCAACGGGGCTCTAGCAGCTCGAACGCCATGTCCTGCTAAAGAAGGATAACAAGTTAGTGTACATTACAACAAAATGTGCAACAAATAACAACATAACTCACAACAAGGAATGTACAAAAACATACGTAAAATGTGCACACGAATATGACCCACACGACAAGGAAACATATGGAATGTGCGAAAATATACATAACATGCTAATGTGCAATACATAGCTACACCATCGAGCCAACAATTAAGCGTACACCTCCTGAATAATACATTACATATGGATTGTGGTTGGTACTACGGAGCGTTGCTTGATGCCGGCCTGTTTGGGCACTGACTGAGGGAGTGGCCAAAGGTCTTGCATAGCCTACACTTCGGGCGCCGAACACGATCCCCTCGCTGGCTCTCATCCATGTCGTTGCGGATGCGACGGCTTTGTCGTCTTCCACGCCCGACATGCTTCAGTGCATCGTTGGGCACCCACTTTATCTCCCCCGGCCATAATTCCCTGTAGTGCATGTCTACCCCGTAGGAATGGAACTCTGCACTCCAGGTTGCATACAAGTGCTGCATGTCGTAGTACTTGGAGATGTACTGTGTCGACGCCTGGTTCCATACAGCGCATGCCGCGTACACATGGGAGCATGGCTTGTGCAGAAGCTGGGGCTTGTTGCAGCTGCAAGATGCTTCATCACCAATCGTGCATACCTGCTTGCGCTCCCCTCTAATTTGACCCATGACATACTTCTGCCTTAGGCGGACCTCAAACTTCCTCCTTAAGCCATCAATGGGCTGAGCAATGTGGGTTCGAGCCTTCTCCATCTTCCTGTCCATGAAGGCCTGCATGACCTCAGAGTATTGCTTGTTTTCCTCAACGTGCTTCTGCGCCATCCTGGCTCTATTCACAAAGTACCCGACGGTACGGTTCCAGGTCTCGGCCACAATTGCCGTGATCGGCAGGGATCTGACGCCCTTCAATACACCATTGTAAACCTCGGACATGTTGGTTGTCATGATCCCATACCTCGCCCCACCGGTGTCGTGCAACAAAGACCACATTTCCAAGTCAGGTGCATTGGACTGAACCCATTGTGAGAATACCCCGACTCCTGTGGAGCCCCCCTCCACGGCCCCTGCTGCTGCATGCACATGCTTCGTAGCCTCCTGATCCAGCTGCCTCCGCAAGGCGTCGAACTTCCGCTTCTGGTTCTGCATGCATAGCTTCTTGAACATCTTCATGAGGTCCTTGCTACGGAACCTTCTGTGGAAGTTCGCTGCAATATGCCTCATGCACCAGCGGTTCTTCACATCAGTCCACGGGACGGGGGCCTGCGTCCCATCCTGCAACGTTCCCAACGCAGACATCAAGCCTGCATTGCGGTCGGAGATAAGGCACACTTCGGGCCTGTCTTGCACTACGGCATTCTTCAAATTGCAAAGAAACCAAAGCCAGCTATCTGTATTCTCGCTCTCCACAATTGCAAATGCCACTGGGAGTAGCTGGTCATTTGCATCGGCTGCAACTGCGGTAAGGATAGTGCCCTTGTACTTGCCGGATAGGAACGTCCCATCTACGGTTAGCACCGGACGGCACCACCTGAACCCTTGTATCGCCTGATGGAAGGCCCAGAACACTCTGTCAAGAATGTAACAGTTCGGGCCCTCCGTAGGATGGACCCTCTCCTGCCTGTTTATGTAAGTGCCTGGGTTTGATTGTGCAATTTGATTCAGCATTCTTGGGACCAGGTCGTACGCCTCCTCGTACGTCCCATACATACCGTGCAGCACCTTTCGCTTCGCCCGCCACACCTTCTTGTAGCTCACTTCGTAGCCCGCCTCGTTCGCTACTGCTGCCATCAGTACCTTCGGGGTAATTGACACATCCGCCTGGACGAGGTGCGTGACCACCTCCGCAACATAACGTGATGTCATGTTGCGGTGTCTATGTACTGGCCCCGCAAGCTCGCAACTGTGATCTTGCAGCACCGTTATCCGGAACTCCGTGCCAACGCCCTTGTACCGTTGTGCACGGACTTTGCCACCACACGACCCGTCCACACACTTCACAACGTACGTGTCCGGCTTTGACTTGTGGACCCGATACGTCCGGCTTATGTTGACGGCATGTCTAGCAATAGCCTGCTGGACAGCACTCTTATTACGGAAGCACTGCCCCAGAAAGAGTGCGCCCTCGCTGAACCCCCATTCTCCCTCCTCCTGTGGCAGAACTAGGGCTGCCGCTGTGATGTCGTCCAGTCTGGACGACACGTACGCACCGTCCGTGGTCACAACACGACCTACCACCCCTCCAGTTGCACCTTCGCCGTCCTCGTCCTCTCCAGAGCTGCCTGTCTCAACCTCCTCATCCTCCTCGCTGTCCTCTTCTTCCACCCGGTCCCCAAGATACTCATGACAGTCAATACGGGCGGCCCACCACCTGTCGTGCACACCTTCGTTGCGCTGGAAATTCTGCGCACGCCTCCTGTCGTCTTCATCACCCACTTCCTCGCCCACATGTTCTCCCGCAGAAGGGTCTTCATGACCGCCGGCCACTTCATCTCCACCAGCGGCATCTGAACCAACCATGCCTGATGATTCTGCCCTCTCCACGAACTCGACATACACCATTGGCCTCCCATATATCGCAGCATCAGGGTTGCGCACGACCTCCATGTAGTTCGCCCATGACGCGTCATTGGTCACCTTCAGAAGTTGCCATATGCTCCCCCTTCCGTCATCCACCATTGAGGCATAGACTGCCTCGATCCGTAACTTCTTCCTTGCGGTCTCTCGATCGAACGCTGAACGGACACACCTCCGTAGCTCAGACAAGCTCATGGCGCTCAGACCGGGTGCCCGGATCACGATCCGCTCGCAATTTGACAGGTCCGCCCCATACGGCCCATCACGTACGAGACCACTCCCATAAAACACCATCAATTGTTCAATGCCAGCCATTGCGTACCTAACATAAGTGCATAATCAACCATTTTAGTACACAGCATGTAACAATCGTACCATTAAAAAATTTCCAACATACATCACATTACATATTCATTTCATTTTTATTTTCATTGGTATATGTTTTTATTTTACCTCAAACTACCCCATTGTAACATTAACAGTGCAGTATTTCATACATCTTCGTATCGCCTATAAAATTGATTACTATATGTTTTGTATTTCTGAACCTACAATTTATTTTCACTACAATACATCAAATTACTTATTCCTATTATCTACAATATCGATTAGTAATATTTTTATTTCTCAATCTATGCTACTACTTTGTATTCCATGTTTTTTCTAATTAATGCAAAAAAACCCTTTTACTCATTTTCCAACATTTCTTTTCTAACCTTTACTTAATACATGCTTTATTCATTTGTACTGTAACTTTGTATTACTGTAATTGCATTTTTATTCTAATTTACCAATTTTATTTCCAATTTATTTTTACCACCTACCGCACTGTATGCACTTTCTTCCCTAACTATACTACTTGTATGTTCCTAATCCTGCTAATATTGTTATCATCTACAAATGCTCTACAATAAATATGTACTTTCTCAACATCTACACATCTGCAAGTTCATATTTTCGCACAACATTAAACTACACTACAATACGTATGTTCACAGTACAACATTACATATACTACAATACATCATGCCTAAAATATACAAGATTTGCTACAAACACATACCGTACCAAACATTGACATCAAATAACATTACCAAAACATGGTTTGCTTAATTATACACTAATGACAAATATAAATTTATAGTTGCATGGGCACAAGACTTACCTCTTCTTGAAGCTCACGAGACGATCTACAACTTTTGTATTTGCAAAATCCGCAGATTCCGAACGAAAACAACTCAAATCGACGGGTTTTCACTCGTCACTTTTCTTCACTTCCTCACTTTTCTTCTTCGTTTCACTTGTGCTTGAGCTTCCCGGTTGGTGAAGCACTTCTGCTCCCTCCTTGCCCTTTTAAGTTCGCATTTCATTCACCATGGAGAGGGGGCCATTTTTGGGCTCCTGACGCGTGTGCGGTCGGTCCAAGAAAGCCAGCGTGGGTGCTACTGCTGCTTTATTTTGCTTTCGGCCGGACGCGACGCGACGCGACCGTGCGGTGGGGCCGAGATTCGTGCGGTCGGCGACTCAATCGCGCGCTCCAGCCAGGCGATCGCGCGGTCAGGGCGGGAAATCGCGCGCGCGGCCGGGAGATCGCGCGGTGGCCCGGACGGTCCCGCGCTCGGCCGTGTGATCGCGCGGTGGGGCGGACGGTCGCGCGCTCGGCCGTGAGATCGCGCGGTCGGGCGCGGTCGCGCGGAAGCAGAGCGCGCGACCGAGATACGTGGCAGCCACCGGTAAAACGCGCGCTCCGAACGGGTCCAAAAACGGAAATTTCTTCGCTCGGGGGCCAAATCCGGAATTTCGGCTGTGCATAGGTCCAACAGTGTCCAATTTCCGCAATCCCGCACCCGCACGGCGTACCGCGTACGCATGCAGTCCCGCACCCGCACGGCGTACGCATGCAGTCCCGCACCCGCACGGCGTACGCATGCTGCATGAATCATGCATGCAGAATTTGCAGCCTGGCTGCCTCTGGAGTCTGGACTCTGGCCGAGTGCCGACTGGCCCATCTGACGCGCGGGGGGTGGGGGGGGTGGGCCCCCCTGGCTCGGGGCCCTAGGCCGTCGCCCCTCCGGCCTACCCCCAGAGCCGGCGCTGATGCTGCATGAATCATGCATGCAGAATTTGCAGCCTGGCTGCCTCTGGAGTCTGGACTCTGGCCGAGTGCCTCTGACGCGCGGGGGGGTGGGGGGGGGGGTGGGCCCCCCTGGCTCGGGGCCCTAGGCCGTCGCCCCTCCGGCCTACCCCCAGAGCCGGCGCTGGGTGCGGCGTTGGCGTCGTCCGGGGCGCCGCGCGGCACTGCTGCTACGGTACGACGGTGCGGGCCCGCGTGGCTCGCAGACAGCATCGTTTGCGATGACACGCCGGTGCGGGCCGGCGCAGGAACGGTGCGGAGCGTTGTGCACGGCATCGGAGAATACTTCGGGTGAGTACCAGGGCAGAGTTGGTACCCTATTCAGCAGTTGAGGGAAATTGGCGACCTTTTATGCCTTGTCAATGAGATATACAAATAACATGTATCTTCTTTTTGTACTCAGTATCTATTTATTACTAAAAGTCGATGCTAAGAAAAAAGAGAAATATAATAACTTAGATTAAAAGAAAGAGTCTATGTCATATACAATCTAAATTACGAGAAATTAAAAATTAAAAATAAATAAAAATGAGCAATTTGATATCTATGCAACTTCGAAAGTAATGCCTGTTTTTTATGTAATTCGGTCTCATCATAGAAGGATTAAGGGCAACGCTCGATGGTTGTGCGAGATGCTGTCCTGAGCCTGAAGCGAATGATGTCGTTGTTTCGGTGGTAGGAAAGAAGCGCAGCGCAGCTCGATTGATCCGCCTCTGCTTTTTGATGAGCATCAACGGCCGTGCGACTGTGCGACAGGCACGGGTGCCATCACACGCTCAATCGGCAATGTGGACGCCGGATCCCATCTACAAATGGCATCGTATCAAGGCTGTGAGCAAGAGGGATCCTGAAAAGCGCCCCCTGTACTGAATTCGCCTGTGCCAGATTCCAGATTTCCAATTCGTCAGTGAGGCATCGGGTTCATGATGGCACACCAGCCACGTCGGAGGCGATATCATCAGAAGCAAAATGTTGATCAGTTGATGCCTCCCGTACATTGATGGTTGATTGGTCGACAACGTTAAAAATTAGCAAATTAAAAGAAAGATTTCATGTCAAGTACAATTCAAATTAACTAAAATATAGAATAAAAAATAAAATAAAATTTGCAATTTTATTTTCATATGAATTTCAAACTAAACCCTAAAAAACTAAATTTAGAATAATGGTTAAAGAAAATAGAAAATAGTTTTATACGAATCCACCCTAAAACTTAAAATAAAACCATGACAAGTACGATCCAAAACCATGCAATTCGGAATAAATTTTAAATAATGATTAGATATTTGATTTGTAAACGAACTTGAAACCTATGTTTCAAAAATATTAAAATTTGTAAATCTATACAAATTAGACACTCCAAGAAAGCTCACGTACTAACCAGAAATATCTAACTATTTATCTCACGGACCCAAGTTAGAATATCTTAGATTAAAAAAGAATCATATGCCAAATGCAATCCAAAGTAATCGAAATTTTGAGTAAAAATTAAGAAAATTATCAATTTTATTTCCATACGACATCTCAAGTAACATCCATAAATAACTAAAATTTAGAATAATAATTAAATAAAAATTAAAAAATTAAAAAAGTCCATGTCAAGTGTAATACAAAATAAACTAAAATTCGGGGAAGAAAACAAAAACTAGCTATTTGATTTCCATACGAATTCCAAAGTAAATCCCCAAAACATAAAAATATATATTATATACAATCACACGAGTTTTACATTTTCTAAAAGGAGAAATAAGCTAGAAATAATTAGAAAAAAGGAAAAATCGTTCATCGATTTAGTTGACCCTAATTATGGTCAGTAAATGATCATCAGAGGATGTCTTAGATAAAACAAGAAATTTTATAAGACGAGATTACCCATTGTAGATTCTAGATGGATCTAATAAATAAAAAGAATCCTAGATTATCTGCAGTAAAATTTACATACGAGAGGAAAAGAAGGATATTGACTTGCAAAATAAATGAGTAAAAGCCATGCATAAGAAAAATAGGAAAAAGTGGCACTCGGCAAGAAAAATTTAGAAATAAAAAAAGACAAGATCTATTCTACAAGCACACTTACCAATAATTGTGTTTCATAACTTTGTTTTTTTCTAGAATCATCATCATTATGGTGGATTTTTTATTAAAGTTGAACTATATCAACCGCTAGGTGTTATCTATCATACAATAAAAGCATAAGATGGTTGATTACATCACTTGATAGAAAAAAGAAAAATTATAGAAATTCTCCTAAAAATAAAAAGGAAATATCTTGACTTTAAGTTGGTGTACCTTAATTATGTGTAGCAATCCATAATTGATGGATGTTACCTGATAAATGAGAATAATTGCTAGAAATTCTAAAAAAAAACATCTAGCTCTTAATTAGGTGGAGCCTTCTTATGATTAACAAATCATAACTAATAATTTTTCTTGATCTATGAAAACAGGCATGAAATTGATTTGTATCTTGATATGCTTTCATGTATAGTTAAGGAATTCCTTAATGAAATTAAGACGTGAGACACTAAGGATATAATTGAACTCAAGCGATCCACGCGCTGGAACAAACTTGTCTATAATATCCATTATAATTTGTATTCTTTTAATTGTATTAATATGGATACAACTATTGTCTTTATTATTGGAGATATTGATTAAAGATTATAAAGAACAAGTATTTCTTCCCAAAGATATAATCTATATTATTTATTTTAACATATACTACTATACATTAATATCACAAATGAAACCAATTCTACAAATTTGAAAATTAAATAAAATTGATAACACTCTAAAATTCTAATATTTTAATTATTTTATGTGATTTGTAACCCTTTATTTTTTGATGTAGTTTGTTTTATTATCATCACATATATACCGCTAAATCAATTAAATATGCTTTAAGAATTATTCCCGCGCAGGTGTGCGGGCCACCATACTAATTTGTATAAATAATCTGTATATTCCTTTTGTACATAGTATTTGTACTAAAAACTGTAGCACTGAGTGGTTAACTATTGTAATAATGCCCTGACTGTAGCCCTGACTTAAGAAATAGTAATCCGTTATCTGGTGTCATGTTCTAAAGATAGAGACACAGAGTGATCACAACACTCCGCGGTGGTAGCCTGTGAGCAAGTTATGTAATCCTGAATTCCGGTTTATTTCCTTTCTGATAGAGATAGCGTTGAGCTCGGCTTGGAAAGTTCCTCCCGAGCGCGTCCTTTGTTTCACGGCAACAAATCCTGCTGGCGGACGGCGAGATTAGCTCGGCTGATCCTTTCCATTCTTTTGCTTTCCATTTATAGCGTAGACTGTGTATAAGTAGAGGCTTAATGCAATCAGAAAAGCTGTCGCGGTTGGCACAGCACCAAAATTCCAGTGTTCTATTTTCTATACTTGAGAGCAGGTGATCAGGGAGCTCTCGTCGGAGTTCCTGTTCGTCGCCGGAGAAGAATTCCGTCTGACATTTGGTATCAGAGCCACCTCGAGCCAGGGATGGACCGCCACTCTGCTCCGCCGGGCGATGGCCATGAAGGGCGACGAGGTCGCCGCATCTCGCCTTCGCCAGTGCCGCGCAGAGGGCGCCGCGAGAACATGATCCACCGCGCCGTTGCGGAGACATCCGCTGCCGGGACTCAGTTCCCCATGCTCACGCGCACCAACTACCAGGAGTGGGCGATGTTGATGCAGGTGAACTTGGAGGCGGCAGGGTGGTGGTACACCGTCGAGCCGGAGGAAGGCGAGGAGGTCGTGTACCGTCACGACCGGCTGGCGCTCGCCGCGATCCTGCGTTCCGTGCCGCCCGACATGCTGGCCGGTCTCCGTGAAAGGAGGACGGCGGCCACAGCATGGGCGGCGATCAAGCGGATCCGCGTCGGGGTCCAGCGGGTGCGCGAGGCCAACGCGCAACAGCTCCACCGTGAGTTCAGCGCCCTGGTGTGGAAGGAGGCGGAGAACGCGGAGGATTTCGCGAACCGCATCACCGGGCTCGCCGCTGATCTGCGACTCCTCGGTGACAACGTCACCGACGCCGAGGTAGTGCGGAAGATGCTGCAGGTCGTGCCAGAGCACCTCGCGCAGGTGGCAATCTCCATCGAGACTCTGCTCGACATCAACAACATCTCCGTCGAGGAGGTGACCGGCAGGTTGCGAGCCGTCGAGCAGCGGCGCAAGCCGGCGCCCGTCCTCGACAACCATGGCCGGCTGCTTCTCTGCGAAGAGGAGTGGCTCGCCAAGCTCAAGCTCCGCGAGTCCGAAGAGAAGGGCAGCGGGAGCAGCTCCAGCGGCGTCGGCGGCAAGAAGCGCGGCGGCCGCGGGCGTGGCCGTGGGCGCGGTAAGGGCGAGAGCTCCGGCTCCGGGCCTCGCGATGGCAGCAAGGCCCAGTCCAGCGGAGGTCAGGCCCCCAACCGCGATCAGTGCAAGCGATGCGGCAAATACGGCCACTGGGCCAGGGATTGTCGCAGCAAGCCAAAGGGCGAGGCCCACGTCGCCCAGGCTGAAGAGGACTCAGAGCCCACACTGCTGATGGTCCGAGCCGCTCTCTTCCCCAACACGCCGCCGCCACCATGCGCCGCTGCAGCTCCATCCCCGTCCGAGCGCCGGCCCCTGCGCGTCGTCGAGGGGAAGGTCTTCGCGCAGCTCGATGCCGAGACGGAGTGCGACGACAACCTCTGGTACCTCGACAGCGGGGCGACCAACCATATGTCGGGCTGCCGGGACGCCTTCATCGACATCGATACGGCAATCCGCGGCACCGTCAAGTTCGGCGACGGCTCGGAGGTCGCAATCGAAGGATCCGGCACCGTGCTGTTCGAGGGGAAGACTGGCGAGCACCTCCCACTCACGGGGGTGTATTTCATCCCGAGGCTGACCACCAACATTGTTAGCCTCGGCCAGCTCGACGAGGGCGGCTGCGACGTCCACACCAAGCACGGCGTCCTCCGGATCCGCGACGACAAGGGGCGCCTGATCGCGCGAGTCCAGCGCTCGGCGAACCGCCTGTACCTGCTGCGCGTGAAGATTGGGCGGCCGCTCTGCTTGACCGCACGCGCCAGCGACAGCGCGTGGCTGTGGCACGAGCGCTACGGCCACCTCCACTTCGACGCCCTTCGCAAGCTCGAGCAGCGGGGCATGGTGCACGGGTTGCCCCACGTGGAGCACGTCCACCAGCTCTGCGCCGATTGCGTCACCACCAAGCTGAAGAGGAGTCCATTCCCGTCGCAGGCGAAGTGGCGGGCGGAGGGGCTACTGGATCTGGTCCACGGCGACCTGTGCGGCCCCATTACGCCGGCAACACCCGGCGGTAAGCAGTACTTTCTTTTGCTGGTCGATGACCGGAGCAGGTACATGTGGGTAGCGTTGCTCGCCACCAAGAGCGATACGCTCGCCGCCGTGAAGAAGTTCCAGGCGAAGGTGGAGGTGGAGACAGGCCGGCGCCTGCGCGTTCTGCGCACTGACAACGGGGGTGAATTCACCTCCGTTGAGTTCGAGGAGTACTGCGCCGAGCACGGCGTCGAGCGGCAGCACACGGCGCCATACACGCCGCAGCAGAACGGCGTCGTCGAGCGGCGGAACCAGACCGTCATCACCATGGTGCGCAGTCTGCTGAAGAGCCGGAACATGCCGGCAATGTTCTGGGGCGAGGCGGTCGCCACCGCCGTCTTCCTGCTGAACCGGGCGCCCACCAAGGCCGTCGATGGCATAACGCCGTATGAGGCCTGGCACGGGCGCAGGCCGGATGTCCACTTCCTGCGCACATTCGGGTGCGTGGCATACGTCAAGAAGACGAAGCCGCACCTGAAGAAGCTCGACGACCGCGGCACTCCAGTTGTCTTCCTCGGCTACGAGCCAGGTGCCAAGGCGTGGCGCTTCTATGACCCAGCGACGCGTCGCGCCGTCGTGTCCAGGGACGCGGTCTTCGACGAGCCGAAGTCCTGGAGTTGGAAGGACGAGGGCGAGGACCTGGAGGCCGCTACGGACCTCGTGGTGGAGTACCACGAGATGGAGCTGGGCGCCGGGCAGTTCGACGTCAACACCATGGCGGGTTCACCAAAGCCCCCCGCGACGCCAGCCTCTGCAGCGAGCCCCGGCGCTCCCGTGGGGGGTTCACCAGTGATGTCGCCCGCGGCACCGACTCCTCCTCCCGCGACTCCAGTACCGGCATCGACACCACTGCCTCAACCGGAGTTCGTCTCACCACCTCCGAACGCGGAGGAATACTGGGACGCCGACAACGACGACGTCGAACCAAGGTACCGCACCATCGACAACGTCCTTGGACCAGCGTCACCACCTGGCCTCGCCGCGCGTCAGGTAGCTGCTGAGCTCCATCTGCAGATCGAGGAGGAGCCAGCCACCTTCGCCGAGGCCGAGAAGCATCAGTCCTGGCGTCGCGCCATGATTGAGGAGATGGACTGCATCGAGAGCAACCAGACCTGGCGTCTGGTGCCTCTTCCACCCGGTCACCGGCCGATCGGGTTGAAGTGGGTGTACAAGGTGAAGAAGAATGCCGCCGGCGAGGTAATCAAGCACAAGGCACGGCTCGTGGCAAAGGGCTACGTCCAGCAGCCGGGCGTGGACTTCGACGAGGTCTTCGCGCCCGTGAACCGCATCGAGTCAGTGCGGCTGCTGTTGGCACTCGCCGCCCAGGAGGGGTGGCCGGTGCACCACATGGACGTGAAGTCCGCGTTTCTCAATGGAGAGCTGGTCGAGGAGGTCTACGTCAAGCAGCCTCCCGGCTTCACCGTCATCGGCCACGAGGACAAGGTGTTGCGCCTGGACAAGGCGCTCTACGGACTACGTCAGGCACCGCGCGCGTGGAACGCCAAGCTCGACGAGACGCTGGTGGCGCTCGGCTTCAACCACAGCGCGTCGGAGCACGCTGTCTACGCTCGCGGCGAGGGTGCTTCTCGGCTACTGGTGGGGGTCTACGTTGATGATCTCATCATCACCGGGAACGACGCCAACGAGATCGCGAGGTTCAAGCAGGAGATGAGCGCCAAGTTCAAGATGAGTGATTTGGGCTTACTCTGTTTTTATCTTGGCATTGAGGTGCGTCAGGAGGGCGACGGAATCACGCTATCTCAGGCGGCGTACGCGCGCAAGATTCTGGAGCGCGCGGGCATGGCAAGCTGTAACCCATGCCATACTCCCATGGAGCCCCGCCTGAAGCTGTCAAAGACCAGTACAGCAGCGCCGGTGGACGCCACTGAGTACCGAGGCCTCGTTGGCTGCCTCCGGTACTTGGTGCATACTAGGCCGGACATCGCCTTCGCCGTCGGCTACGTCAGCCGATTCATGGAGAATCCCACCACCGAGCACCTCAACGCGGTGAAGCGGATCCTACGCTACATCGCGGGCACGATCGACTACGGCTGCTACTACAAGTGCGGCGGCAAGGAGCTGAAGCTGCTCGGGTACAGCGACGCCGACATGGGCGGCGACATTGATACTAGGAAGAGCACCACAGGCGTGTTGTTCTTCCTCGGCTCTTGCCCTGTGACTTGGCAGTCCCAGAAGCAAAAGGTCGTCGCTCTCTCCTCCTGTGAAGCTGAATACATTGCGGGGACGACGGCGGCCTGTCAAGGCATCTGGCTAGCGCAACTCTTAGCAGAATTAAAGAGCAAGCAGCGCGCCGCCTTTCTATTAAAGATGGATAGCCAATCGGCTATAGCTCTCAGTAAGAATCCCGTTTTCCATGACCGAAGCAAACATATAGATGTGAGATTTCATTTCATTCGAGAGTGTGTCGGAGATGGGAAGATGGACATTGAGCACGTCCGCACTGAGGAGCAGATCGCCGACATTCTGACGAAGCCGCTCTCGCGAGATCGCTTCTATGAACTGCGTGTAAAGCTGGGCGTCGTCAAGATCGGCAAGGAATTTCAGGCTTAGGGGGTGAAATGTGAGCAAGTTATGTAATCCTGAATTCCGGTTTATTTCCTTTCTGATAGAGATAGCGTTGAGCTCGGCTTGGAAAGTTCCTCCCGAGCGCGTCCTTTGTTTCACGGCAACAAATCCTGCTGGCGGACGGCGAGATTAGCTCGGCTGATCCTTTCCATTCTTTTGCTTTCCATTTATAGCGTAGACTGTGTATAAGTAGAGGCTTAATGCAATCAGAAAAGCTGTCGCGGTTGGCACAGCACCAAAATTCCAGTGTTCTATTTTCTATACTTGAGAGCAGGTGATCAGGGAGCTCTCGTCGGAGTTCCTGTTCGTCGCCGGAGAAGAATTCCGTCTGACATAGCCGAGGGGCCCTGTGATGTACATGAGGACGAGGACGTGTGTGATGAGCTCCCCGCCGGTGCTGAGATGCTCGCGGTGGAACGCCGCGCCGCACCGGGGCGCAACGTAGTAGAGCATCTCCAGCCACACGGCGACGATGAGGTCCCAGCGGCCGTCGGCCTCTCGGATGCCGGCCAGCGCCGCGGCCACCTTGAACGCGCGCGGCAGCACCGGGTCGCTGAGAACCTCGATGTCACTGGGGTTGAAGGGCGCCGCGTCGGCTCCTTCAGATAGCGCGCGCGTGCTGCGTTGGAACAGTGGCGACCTCACCAAACGTTCCACGGCCACCTTCTCGAGCGGGCGGTCCTTGATCTCCTTCGTTTCTGGATAACCTTGCTGTTGTTGCTGTTGTTCGTCTTTTCCAGCATTGATAAGATCGATGATTTCGTCGTTGGCTTTGCGAACTGCGAAGCAGGAACTGGGAGTTGCTGGTGAGCATTACGCCGCACTTGAAGATAATGTACATGATGTAATTTGATAGCTGCCTGCTGATGATCTTCTTCTCATGATCAGGAGCAGTAGTAGTAGCAACTGCAGCTGCTGCGGTGGTGGCGGTGGCGGCATCGTCGTCGTCGACGTTGAAGAAGCACATGTCGGTGGCGATGTGCCAGACGAGCACGCTCGTCGGGAAATCCACGTCCCTGAGGCTCTCGCGTAGGAGCGTCTCCGACCGCCTCCCAGCAGGAAGCTCTGTCACCAGAGCCTCTGCAATCACCGAATGTTTCAGCCTGCAATCAAAGAAAACAGCAAAACTGAATCGTGCCGGGCAGTGAACAGTGTTCGTCCGGCTTCAGAGTTCTCGGTGGAAAGGCAGAGTTCAGAGAGTGGGTTTGTTAGTCAGATGCGATTTTTGTGCTGCGCAACAACCACAGCTTTTCTGTTTACTTCTCATTTATATGCTGAATACAAGAAGCAAAAATTGCATGCAAGACGTGGGCTTATTCTCGCTCAGATCCGAGATTTTCGCTCCACTTCTGAAGACTGCAGGAAATAGACTGAAGAAACAAACATGCAGGCTAGCGCTACTGCTCCAGAGTACAAACTCTGTAACGCCGACTATGCAGACTGAATACAAGCAAATATGCAATGCTAAAAACACTGAGAATGCAGTAAAATTACTAACAATCACTTGTTAGTAATTTTACTGCATTCTCAGTGTTTTTAGCATTGCATATTTGCTTGTATTCAGTCTGCATAGTCGGCGTTACAGAGTTTGTACTCTGGAGCAGTAGCGCTAGCCTGCATGTTTGTTTCTTCAGTCTATTTCCTGCAGTCTTCAGAAGTGGAGCGAAAATCTCGGATCTGAGCGAGAATAAGCCCACGTCTTGCATGCAATTTTTGCTTCTTGTATTCAGCATATAAATGAGAAGTAAACAGAAAAGCTGTGGTTGTTGCGCAGCACAAAAATCGCATCTGACTAACAAACCCACTCTCTGAACTCTGCCTTTCCACCGAGAACTCTGAAGCCGGACGAACACTGTTCACTGCCCGGCACGATTCAGTTTTGCTGTTTTCTTTGATTGCAGGCTGAAACATTCGGTGATTGCAGAGGCTCTGGTGACAATTGGTATCAGAGCGGTTTGTAATTGACCCTGAGGTGATGGTGCGAGGAGGAAGATCGATGTCACCCACTCACACGAGAAGTTCTGGCGGCAGCAGTCGTCGGTACTCCAGAGCAGGCAGCAGCGGCAATTCGCGTGCAGTGGTCACTGGAGCAGATGGCGTCCAAGACCAGGTGGCGCAGATGGCGCCAAGGGAGACGGGAGTGACACTGCGTTATCCCGTACTCACGCGAACCAATTACAATGATTGGGCGCTGCTGATGAGGGTGAATCTCCAAGCGCAAGGGGTGTGGGAGGCGATTGAACCGGGTGCTGCTGATTTTCGCGTGGATCGGATGGCACTGGCTGCCATTCTGCAGGCCGTTCCTCCGGAGATGTTGGCATCGCTAGCAACCAAGAACACGGCCAGATCGGCTTGGGAAGCCATCCGGACGATGCGCATGGGAGTTGACCGCGTGCGGGAGGCACGTTTGCAAGCGCTGCACAGGGAGTTTGAAGCAGTCCGCATGAAAGAAAGTGAGATGATCGAAGACTTCTCCATGCGGCTCACTGGTCTCGTCAACAACATGCGTCTTCTCGGTGAGGATCTTGCTGAAGAGAAGGTAGTGAAGAAGTTCCTGCGTGTGGTGCCCGACAGATACTCTCAGGTTGCCATTTCAATCGAGCAGTTCTTGGACCTCCGTACCATGACGGTTGAAGAACTCACTGGAAGATTGAAAGCAGTTGAAGACCGGTGGAATGGAGGAGAACACACAGATGGAGCCGGACGTCTGCTGTTGACTGAAGAAGAATGGCTTGCTCGTGCAAAGGGTAGGCAAGGGAGTTCTTCTCATTCATCTGGAGGCAAGATCTTTCAAGACCAAAACCGAAGCAGTGACAAGCAGCCAAGCCAAGGGAAGTTTTCCACCGACGCAAAAGACAATGCTGCCACGACTCCGAAACGAAACAAATCCAAGGTAAAATGCTACAATTGCAACAATTTTGGGCATTTTGCCAAGGAGTGTAGGAAACCACTACGCAGGCAACGCAAGGAGCAGGCAAATCTATCCCAAGCTCAAGTTGATGAACCAACTCTACTCATGGCACAAGTCTGTGGAGTCATCGGGTGTGCTGAGGGAGTTACCGAGCAAGTGGAGCTCAATGAGGTGTATGCTCAGGTGAATCTGGACAATCCAGAGGAAAGCCGAGATGATGAATGGTTTCTTGATACAGGGGCAACCAATCACATGACAGGCTCAAAGAAGTTGTTTGCTGAGTTGGATACAGGAGTGGTGGGCACGGTTAAATTCGGAGATGGGTCCTTAGTGGAGATTTGTGGCCGTGGTACAGTTATCTTCACTTGTTCAAATGGAGATCAACGAATGCTGACAGATGTTTACTATATTCCAAGACTCAAAACCAATATTGTCAGTATTGGGCAGCTGGATGAACGGGGATGCAAGATCCATGTTGAAGGTGGTGTACTGACAATACTGGATCAGCAGAACCAAGTGCTTGCTAAGGTGAAAAGATCAAAAGGGCGTTTGTATGTCCTAAACCTTGCCTTGACACAGCCAGTCTGCTTGAAGACCAGTTGCAGAGAGGAAGCTTGGAAGTGGCATGCTCGGTTTGGGCATATAAGTTTCCAATCTCTGAGAAATCTGGAGCAAAATGGAATGGTGAGAGGACTTCCCAAGATAAGGCACGTAGAAGAGATATGTGATAGCTGTCTTGTGGGGAAACAAAGGCGAACTCCGTTCCCAAATGAGGCTCACTACCGTGCAAAGAAATTGCTTGAATTGGTACATGGTGACCTGTGTGGTCCAATTGCGCCGATTACTCCGGGAGGTAAAAAATTTTTCCTCCTTCTTGTGGATGATCTAACTCGGTATATGTGGATCACTTTGCTGAGCTCAAAGGATCAAGCGGCAGAAGCAATCAAGAACTTCCAAGCTATGGCTGAACGGGAAAGCAATGCCAAGTTGCAGGTTCTTCGCACAGACCGAGGAGGAGAGTTTAACTCTCTGGAATTCGGCAAGTACTGGGCAAATCAAGGAGTTCAACGCCATCTGACAGCTCCTTTCTCCCCGCAACAAAATGGTGTGGTAGAGAGGCGAAACCAAACGGTTGTTGCAATGGCAAGGAGTCTGCTCAAAGCTAAGAAAATGCCAGGGCGTTTTTGGGGAGAGGCAGTCACTACTGCCGTGTATCTGCTCAACCGAGCTCCAACTCAAAGTGTTGAAGGTATGACACCCTATGAGGCCTGGTATGGTAGAAGTCCATCTGTTCATCATCTCAGAACTTTTGGCTGTGTTGGTTTCGTGAAGAATACCAAGCCTAATCTCAAGAAACTGGAGGACAGAAGTAAACCAATGGTGTTGCTTGGATATGAACAGGGATGCAAGGCTTATAGGATGTATGATCCAGTTGACAACAAACTGCACATCACCCGTGATGTAGTATTTGATGAAGAGTCATGTTGGGATTGGGAAGCTACTGAAAAAGATGAGGTTTCTGGCAATACAAGGGACATTTTTACTGTCCAGTACGCGGTGTACCCCATTGCATCGACTGGGAGTGAAAATGCAGAGAGTGCAGATGCAGGAAGGTCAGCTGCAGCAGAAGCTAAAAATGGAGCAGCAACCGAGACCTCTACCCCAAGACCTGAATCTACCCCAAGGTCACACTCAGGGAGTGTGAAATTTCCATCTGGTGCTTTGGAATCTGCAGTGCCTGAAGCTGAGCCAGCAGGTACTCGTTTTGTCTCTCCACCAAGTGTACAATCATCTGCAACTGAAGAAGGGCCTCGTCGGTACAGAACAGTGGCAGATTTGTATGACAACACTACAGTGCAGAATTTGACTGAGTCATTCAGTGAAATGTGCTTGCTAATGGCTGAAGAACCTGAGTCTTTGTCAGAGGCAGTGAAACACAATTGTTGGAAGAAAGCAATGATGGAAGAGCTGAAATCTATTGAAGACAACAACACTTGGTGTGCAGCAGACTTACCTCCAGGACACAAAGCAATCGGTTTGAAGTGGGTTTTCAGAGTAAAACGTGATGCTCAAGGAAACATTGCAAAGTATAAAGCTCGATTGGTTGCCAAGGGTTATGTACAGCAGCATGGTGTCGATTATGAGGAGGTTTTTGCTCCAGTGGCAAGGATGGAGACAGTTCGGGTATTGATTGCGCTTGCTGCAGCAAAGGGGCATGAAATACATCACATGGATGTAAAGTCGGCTTTTTTGAATGGAGAGCTACAAGAGGAAGTCTATGTGATTCAACCACCGGGATTTGAAGACAAGAATAGTTCCCACAAAGTGTTGCGGCTCAACAAGGCTTTGTACGGTTTGAAGCAAGCCCCGCGGGCGTGGAATGCAAAACTGGACAGAACTCTCACTTCACTCGGTTTTGTGAGGAGTTCTTCAGATCATGCTCTGTACAGAAGAGGTACAAGTCACTCATACCTGCTAGTTGGAGTATATGTTGATGATTTGGTTATTGTCGGGCCAATGCCTCAGGAAATTCAGAAATTCAAAGCTGAAATGAAGAGGCTATTTGAGATGAGTGACCTTGGAAAGCTCAGCTATTACCTGGGTTTGGAAGTACATCAACTCAAAGATGGGATCACAATCTGTCAGTCGGCTTATGCACAAAAGATATTGGAGAAGGCCGGTTTGGTGGACTGTAATCCAAGTCATGTGCCCATGGAAGCAAGACTAAAACTGAGTAAGAAAGGTGAGGGTCCTGCTGTAGATCCCACCTTGTTCAGAAGTTTGATTGGCAGTCTGAGATATTTGGTACACTCAAGGCCAGACCTGACTTTTTCAGTGAGCTATGTTAGCCGGTTTATGGAAGAGCCGACAACCGAGCATATGGCAGCACTAAAGCATATCCTTCGCTATGTTAAAGGAACAAAGAATCTGGGCTGTCATTACAAGAGAGTAGAAGATGGGGAACTGCAGCTAATTGGGTTTAGTGACAGTGACATGGCAGGTGATCTGGATGACAGAAAAAGTACTTCGGGAGTGCTGTTTATGTTAAATGGAAACCCGATCAGCTGGCAGTCTCAAAAGCAAAAGGTGGTCGCGTTATCAACTTGTGAAGCTGAGTATATAGCAGCAACTGCAGCAGCTTGCCAAGGGGTTTGGTTAAGCAGATTGTTCTCAGAAATGCTGCAGACAGAACCTGAGCAGTTTAGGCTGCAAGTTGACAACAAGTCAGCAATTTCGTTGTCAAAGAATCCGGTGCTGCATGACCGGAGTAAGCACATAGAAACGCGCTACCATTTCATCAGACAATGTATTGATGAAGGGAAGATCGAGCTAGAGTTTGTCAACTCAGAAAATCAACTGGCAGATGTGTTGACAAAGTCACTCGGACGTGTTCGCTTTCAGGAGATCCGAAGCAGACTTGGAATGATTGAAGTGCAGCAAAATTAGGGAGTGATTGTTAGTAATTTTACTGCATTCTCAGTGTTTTTAGCATTGCATATTTGCTTGTATTCAGTCTGCATAGTCGGCGTTACAGAGTTTGTACTCTGGAGCAGTAGCGCTAGCCTGCATGTTTGTTTCTTCAGTCTATTTCCTGCAGTCTTCAGAAGTGGAGCGAAAATCTCGGATCTGAGCGAGAATAAGCCCACGTCTTGCATGCAATTTTTGCTTCTTGTATTCAGCATATAAATGAGAAGTAAACAGAAAAGCTGTGGTTGTTGCGCAGCACAAAAATCGCATCTGACTAACAAACCCACTCTCTGAACTCTGCCTTTCCACCGAGAACTCTGAAGCCGGACGAACACTGTTCACTGCCCGGCACGATTCAGTTTTGCTGTTTTCTTTGATTGCAGGCTGAAACATTCGGTGATTGCAGAGGCTCTGGTGACAAGCTCGAGCCTCCCCATCCACTTCCCCAGCGCCAGCTCGCCGCGGGAGCCGGTGAAGTCCGTCAGCATGGCATCGGCGTCCAGCAGTTTCTTGATGACGAACAACTTGAGGCCATCGGTGATGGGGATGTGCTCGGTCGACGCCGTGTCCAGCTCGATGCCGCAGGCGCGCAACCGCTCGACGATGCATCGGGGCAGCAGCGAACCGCCGCTGGAAGCCTGCTCGGCGGATCGCCCGATCACGCTGTACTGCGCCAGCGTTTCCGACCAGTGCTGCGGCGGCCTCCACCTCCTCAAAAGGACGGCACAAGGCCCGAAGGACGTGAGGAAGACGCAGTGGATGATGGCTCTGAGCTGGACGCAGGAGCATAGCACTGGGTGGCTCCAGAGGTCTTGGCTGGAAAACATGGACACGATGTAAGACGACGCCTCCAGGGTGACGGCGCCGACGAGCAGCACGTAGGACACGGCGACGTCGGCCCTGCTGTAGGGGTGCTGGACTTGCCCCTTCACGGCGACCCAGAAGAGCACAATGGCGGCGGAGGTCGAAAGGAACGCGACGAGATGGAGCAACGCCCCCAGTGGGGACAGGCGGAACAGGGCCTTGGTGTAGAGGCGCTGGTAGCAGACGAATAGGCTCTCCGCGGCGAACCTGTACGTCTTGCCGCAGTATTCTTCCGGCTTGGAAAGATCGATCCGTTTCGAGTAGAGCTCCGAGAAGATGTCGCGTGAGAGGGACCAGTCGTAGTTGGGCAGGATGTCCGTCGACATGACGTCCATGGCTGGGTTCAGCGAGAACTTGGAGAAGGCACGGCTGTTCAGGTAGCGCGACGACGCGAGACCAGCTTCTTTCGCCATCGTCTGCAGCTCTCTTATGGAGCTGATCCGGTCTTTGAAGCCGCCGAGGAAGTCGACCATGAGGCGCGCCGGGCTGGCGGTGGCGAGGCAGATGGTACGCTCGGCGTACTTGACGCAGCCGGAGAGGAACATGAGCTGCACCGGGCCGTGCCGGTGGGCGTGCGGCCGGCACGCTCCAACAGGGCCCCCGATTCTGATGGGCCCCACCGCCCCAGAACTACGGCCCATCGCGGTTTCCCTGTCTCCCCGTCTTCCCAATCAACTCTGCGTGCCACGCAAGCTCTTCTTCGTTCTCGATCTCTTCTCCACAGTCCACTGCAGAACAAGAAGAAGAAGAAACACGAGAGGAGCAGCTGCAAATGCCTGAGCAAGTGTGAGCTTTGAGCTATGTAGCTGCGTGTTTGTGTGGTTTCTTGCTGATCAGGTTGTGCAACAGGAGGCCACACTAGAATTTATTTTTCCACACTAGGTTCACATCCAACTACTACTCACAAGCCAATAAGGTAATTTATTTTTCTTTAATTTCAATTCTATTAAATAATTCAATTGAACTAGAACTATTGTACTAGCTTGTTCGTTCTCTGTTGTTTCATATGCATCCCTTTAATTTTGTTCCTTTTGTCTTTTGTATATATGTGCATCAATTGGTGTAGACGTCTAGTGTTCCAAGATTCAAGTCATGTCTTCTACAAACCGGTCTAGAAAATATGAATCTGGTTGTCAAAAGCGTAAGAAAAAACAAAGAATTGAGGCTTTAACTCAATCTCAGAAAGGAGCTATGAATAGATTTATTATAAAAGAGTGAAATCCTGGGGAAGATTAATTATGAGTATATCGTTGAAGATTTTATTTCAAATAACACTAAGAGAATGATGTTATTCAAGTAAAGATTATGCAACAAGAGTTTAATAGGTACGATTCTTGATGTATCTCATTTCTAGAGTTTTAGCATATACATTAATATCGTTCTACTTTTCTAGACCGGTAGAGATGTAGGGCCTATTTTAAAGTTTGGAACAAGGCCCCGGATTTTACCGGCACGGCGGCGAGGAGCCGGCGATCCGGCCAAGGCGACTTGGCGACGACGTAGATGGCCACGGCCACCTGCGAGGCGAAGTTCAGCAGGTGGCGCGTCCACAGCACGTTGTCTTGCATGGAGAAGGCCGTGATGCTGTCCTGCCCGCCCTGGTGGAGGAGCACGAACGGCGCCCAGAAGGGGACGAGCTGGTGGCTCGGCCCGCCCGCGTGGACGGAGAGGTGGCCCAGGACAAATACGGCCACGGAGTCGGCCGACAGGTAGGCTAGCCACAGGAGCACACCGACGACGCGTGACGAGCTGCGCCGCCGGATGCCAGCGGCGAAGAAGAGGAACACTTGCAGGGCAAAGTTTACAAGTATCAGGCAGCGGATCTCCCATTCGTTCAGCAGGTACTGGACATCCACCAAGCTGATTCGTCGATCGAGCAGTTCACCAGACATGCACAATGTAGTCCAAAGCACAAGGTTCAGTCATGGCAGCTAGGCACTACAAGGATTGAATTGCAGGGAAGGAAGAAGAATAATTAACGTACGATGGCTGTATATATCTCAAATGGATATAGAGGCCGGATTTTATATCCTTTATCTAAAAAAATGTACAAACTTCATGCAGTTGCCCAATTATCCATAAATATATCCATTTTTATCTTGTCCAAAACAGTCTCAGAGGAAATATTATCTATGCAAACTGCAAGCAAAATCGGTCCTGCATCTTTGCCATATGGTTTAACAGGAATACGAAAAGGAATTGAAGCTACCATGAACAAGGACTTCTGCTCACAACGTAGAATTGAGAAGGATTCGGATACACTATGCTGATTATTTCCAACGGAAGTGCTATATAACCATCGACTGTTTTTTGGGGGAAAATCACGCGAATTTATAACCTTTCGATCTTTGTGGAGATTCACGCACCGTCTTCGCTACCGGCATTTTTCTCGTCTCCCACGACACCGTCGTCTTTGCGCACCGCTGCCCCGTAGGATTAGGACTCGGGTTCATCGTTAGGGTTAAGGTTCAATAGAGCCCTTTCGAGCTTAGAGGGAGACCAAAGCGGCGGCGAACCGGCGGTGGGAGGTGGAGGTGGCGGGGTAGCGAGGCGATGGTGACACCGCCTCAGGCGCGACTGAGGAGGAGGGCGGAGGGCAGAGTCGGCGGTGGGGGTGAGAACCGATCTGGATGTTAGGAGGCGATGGGTGGTGGTGGTGGATCCGACGGCGGTAGCCACTGGAGACTGGGAAGAACAGCGGGATGGGAACACTAGAGGCTAGTGGGGCGATGGCCGATGGGGAAGAGGATAGAAGCGGTGAAGGATGATTCGAGTAGAGTGAAGGACGGGAAGGGGAAGAATGGTGGGGCGGGAGCACTTTAGTAAATCTTTACCTATTCCAATAAAATTTTATTTTACGTCTTCAAAGAATTCTTTCAACTAACCAAAGTACATCCAAAGTAGAAACAAATAAGCGTATTTAAAAAGCCACCGTAACGCCCTCGATCTCTCTCTCTCTCTCTCTCTCTCTCTCTCTCTCTCTTCTTGTTCCTCTTCTCCCGATCTTACCCAATCGCCATGGTCGTACGTGCGTGCTCGCTCCATCCTGTTATTCACCCCGGCCGGCGCCCCTCCTCTCCCACTCAACCTCCCTTGCGCCACCGCCGCCCGAGCAACTCTTACCTTGGACTAAGCTTGAACGGTATTTTAAAGGAATAAAAGAGAAAGAACAACCTTTTTGGTTTTAGACGATGCTGGCTGCCAACTTCCTCACCGTTCGTCATCTTCAATGGCCTCATCTCTTAGTTCCTGTACAAACACGTAACGGACGAAACAGGAGCACACGCTATTGCCTTGCTGCGTGCATATTTAAACATGGGTGCACGGAGGGGGAGTAGATGGCAAGTTTGTTTGGTGACGATCGGCCCGCGGCGTTTCGGTTTTAGATTCTGTTTTTTTATATTCTAGTTTACTATTCCTTAATTTCGTTTTTTCAGTTTTTTTATGTTTTTTGGTATTTTTTCCGTATTCTTTTACATTGTCCGTGATAGGTTAACTTGTTTTTATTTTTTAATTTTTTAAATTTAGTTATATAAAAAAATGCTAACAATTACAGTGTAAAATAAGCTAGCTATAGTGAAAAAGCCATAAGCCACCAAGAAAAGCTAAATTGAGCAAGACAGTCCATGTGCTTGCTTTGATGGAGGGCAAGGGTGTAAAGTATAAACTGGATGCAGGTTCTATGATAAATACAAGTCATAGATACATATATAACCTAGGATTGAGCCTAGCTTACCAGGTGCAAAGCCTCGCCTGTTTCCCAATGCTTCCTACTTTTTGGTTAACTAGCTGCGTTTGCGCGGCGCAACGCCGCGCACAATAGCTTGTGCGAAGCGTTGTGAAATAATGTATGTGAAGAGGTGGGCGAAAATCTATGGAGAAACTTGATGTATTCGAGAAGTGTGATAGTATGCAGTAAATGCGAATAAGTCAGTACACAGTAAGATATAGCATGGTGTTATTTAGGGGTGGTAAGGTATGTGGTGAGCACATTACAGTTACGGTAATTTTTACAACGAAATAACCGCTGGTTTAGCTCTGTGTACAACAAAATAACTTGCATGGAGGGTAAGCAGGGTTGGCTGTATGGAAGACAACAGCGAGGTTTATACATTAGACAAAAAACGACAACGGTAAGCAGTTTGTTATGTCATGATGCAGGAAGCTGTGCCGATTCGATTGGGTGGGGCGTCGAGGTTCGCTGCTTGGAAAGCAGAAAAATGGCTGTGTTAGAATGCATGAAGTGATTATTTTGTGTACAGTAAGAGTGGCTGTTTCTGACAAGCACAACGGGATTTACCTAATGTGGTGCACTGTCTTCTGCATCAGGGAAGAGCTCTTTTGCAACTTTTCTTTTTTGCCCAGCTTGCGTTGCTCTGGGAAAAAGTATATAGAGTAACAATAAGAAGGATATAACTGGAGTATGTATAGTTTGGAGGTTTGAAGGGTATGATTGAATGTGATGAGGTACAATAAAAGAAAGTACCTTTTATTTGATGGTGTTGATGAAGTTGTCTCATCAGTTTCTGGAGGTGTAGCAGATTCGTATATTCTTTTTTCAGAGCGTGGCGATGCTGGAGTCTTGTAAGAAAGAGGCTAACAATTACATATAGAGAAGGGTGTGTAAGAAACGGAATGTGTGTAAAGTGTATTGCATATGAGGGCATAAGAAAAGAGAGCATGAGGGTGTAGTTTTTGTTACCTGTGAAGGTGCAGGCGCTGTTGTTTTAAGGAAATGGTCGTGGATACAAGGGCGCAACAGATAACATAGTCAGGGTAATAAAAATATGGCTTTTTTGGCTAATATTGAAAGGTTTGTTATGAGGTGCGATTTCAAGGTAGAGTGTTTTGCTTACGTGGCAGCAGGAGTGTAGGATGAGGTGGTTCAGGTGCTGCAGAGCGCACATGGAATGTTGGAGCATCAGTTTGGAGCGATCCTTCTGACATTTGAACAACAATTTCATATTTTTGGCCAATAATCGCTGTGATTTCAGGTGGGATCTGCTGCGTTTGTCCTTCAGTGGTTGCAACCAAGAGCATGGCAGGTCTTCCAATAAGCTGTTGAGCTATGTTGCCAAAAAACATGAATTCTGCATGAACTATGCTGTCTTTTTGATTGTTTTGAGAGTCAGCACCATACACATTTATTTTGTACCTGTATAAAAAATAGAAAAGAACAATGTTAGCTTTTTTTGTAACATAGGCAATCAAAAGCTGTAAAAGAGAGAAGGTGCATATGAGTAGCGGTAGGGTTATACCTTGGTTCTGCTGTTTTAGTACCGCATCTCTGACATAGATATCCATCTCCATGTGGAACTGTTTTTTTCCAGCATGAAGAGCATGATATGTACCACCATGATTGTCCTGGTACTAAATCAGTGATAACGATAGTGAGTTTGTACCGTTGTCCCTGTGTATGTAACATTTGGAAAAGATTACCGTATAGTTTATGGAAAAAGCAGGAACTGAAGAGATTTTTGAAGGTCAGCACTATCTTACTAAGGCCTCGTTCGGGATGAGCTCTATTAATTCGCGAACAGTTGTGGGTATTGGATTGTTATCATCATGCCTTTCTTCTTGCCACTGAATTTGGTGTGGATGGTTGCTAATTCTATATGGCATATTATGAGAGGATGTTAGAAGAATGCAGCAGTGAAAAGGTTTATGATCTGTATGTTTGTAACATAGCTATTTTGATGTAACAAGAGCAGTACGTGTTTTGCAGAGCATGTATTTCAGGAATTGGTATGTTGATATACCACTTTGTTGCAGAACTGCTCTGTAATGCTAATTGACCTGAATAGGTAAACAAGGAAAAATGATACAGGAGAAAGAGGAACACTGGTATGGTTTATCTATGCAGTGGACATCCTATATATGTAATGTTAGGTGTGTGTTTGTAAAGGAAATAACGTGTAATGTACCTGTGTATGTGCCAACAAGCACACCAACAAATAAAGCAATAACCGGTGTATTTTGAGAAATGGTAAGGAAGATTTCTGCATTGAACGATTCAGCATGATGCCCCCATAATGTTATGATTGCTCCTTGGCTACATATTGACAGGGAGAAAAGATTTAAGTATATGTTAGTGTGAGAACAACGTAAGTAAAGATTACATAAAAAAAAGAATAGAACAGAAAGAATACATGTTGCAAAAAGCAAATGTACCTTCCATCAGTAATATTAAGAGTTCGTTTGACAGTTGGGCCTAATTTTGTTGTTGTTTGGATAAGTCGCGAAGCAGATGTGATCAGAACGACAGTATCTAATAAATAATGAAGTGTAAATAAGAAAGAGGGAAAATGACATGGTGTAAATATATAAAGGAGGCAATGTGTTTTCGCTGAAGTAATAGAGAGTGTACCTGATAATAAAGTATTTTTGCCAATACGATTATTCAGTACAGAAAAGGGGACTGCATTGTATGCATAGATAGGAAAGCCCTCTGGTTCTGGCAAAATTTCCTTAATTCTGGTATATTTTGAAAACCGAGCTAAATTGTTGCCATCAACTGCTTTGTATGTTTCTTTTGATGGAAGAACCTCGAAATATTCGATTTCATAAATAGATCCTTCCTTTAACAAGGATGTGAATTTGTGAAGCCATCTTTGAGGAACCAATCCTTCCATAGCATTTCCCTTAAAAAGATAGGCTTTAGATTAGGCATAAAAAATGTGGTATATTTGCATGCAGAATGATGAGGATAATAGTATTAATGTATTGATAATAGGTGTGCTGTGAAGACGAAGATGCTGTAAAACAAGCAAATAGTATGCGTATGGAAGTAATAAAAGAGGTAAGTATTATGCACCTGTTCGTCTAGCATGATGAAGTCTAGACGATATACATCAGCTGCATTATGTGGGTTTTTAAATTCCCAAACACGTGGTAAACGCACAAGGATTTTCCATTTGTGTGAATTCTGGTTTACATGGCTTAGCAGTGAGTATGCCATATTGAATCTGTATTGCAAAAAAGGTGAGTTATCAATGGTGTATCTATGTGAGAACGAATATGGTGAGAAACAGTGTGTGCTATAGACCTGGGTATCAGGTCTGCATTATGCAATGTAAAGAGTATAGGCTGTACTGTTGGAAAGCATAAATAGTTATGAAGGGAAAGAAAGTATAGAAATAACAGAATGAGATAAGGAGTGTAAAATGAGAGGAAAATAGTATTATTTTGAATATATATAAAGGAACCGAAAAATACGTGTTTTGTTTTTTGTATTGAGAAGAGAGTGGTAACTGAAAAATTCATGATGGGAAAACGCATAGAATTATGTATAAGGAAAGATGAGTAAAGGAATCTTAGGTGCTGTGACAGTGACGATCAGTGGGAATAGCTCAGAGCAGAAAGCTAAGTAGAAAAGGATGAAATCAGCGATTAGAACACGGGGAAAAAATGATGACTGTAATAAGGAGGAAAAGTAAAGGATGTAGATAAGGATAAGAATAACTGTGCTAAGGAGAAAAAGAAAAGAGTGCAAATTTGGGAATGTAATGTACACATAGCTATATATACTATGAATAAAGCAGTATTACTTTTAATAGAAATAAATAAAATCATGCAGGGATAAAAACATTGCAACTGCAAAGGAAGTCACAGTGATATACGTACGGCGAAAAAAGTATATGGGGTATGTTTTTGAAAAAGTATAGAAGTATGTACTATAATCTGCAGTGTAAAAATGGAGATGTATCTAATAAAAATGTTTTTTGCACCTCCTTTCTTTAACGATGACAAATAGGGGTAAATAGAGGCTCTTAGGTAAGGAAAAGCAATTAGAGAAGATACCTGTAGTGCTAACATAAAGCAGTAAATACAAACAAGCAGTTGAGTATAAAGCAGTATTCTAGAACAAGGAAAATTTTGCTGAATGAGTATCTTTAGGGGTGAAAGCAACGTCAGTTACAATATTATGAGATGTAATTGCCTATGGGAAAATATTGGGTATGTACAAGGTAACACAACAACAATAAATATAAAAAATAAAGAGCAATGTGATACAAATGAAAATGTAAATAGTGCAGAAGAACAATATGAAGCCAAAGTATTACCACAGCGAAGATTAGCACTGATGAAACGGCAGGTGAAGCTGCATTGGGAAAAAAACGTGTTAGAGCCAGTGATGTAAACAAGGATAATAGGATGTGTGATAAGTAGTAAAAGAAAAGCAGGCACTTTTGGAAAACTAATGCAAGGCAGCGTTGTATAGAATTAGTGAAATAGCAAAATCTGTAGTGCGCATAAATGTGCACATAGGGATCTCAGTAAATCATAACTGTAAAGCAAGCGGTAACACACGAGAATTGTAAAGTAACAGAGAGGCACATATGGATATAGAAATAAGAAATGATGAGATCCACGGTTTTTAAAGAGTATAGAGGTATATATTACAATCTGCAGTACAAAAATGCAAAAGTAATAAAATTACTGCCTGTAGTTGCTCTGTTCAGTGAGCACAAAGAGAGGCAAAGAAAAGCTTTAAGGTAAGCAAAAGCAATTAGAGAAAACAACAGAAGTAATAATAGAAAATACTAAATACAAGCAAGCACTTCCTTATATACTATATTTTTTGTTTTATTACAGGCAGCACCCTTTTCATTCTCAATGAGTATCTTCAAGCCTGAAGGTGATGTCACCCGTGATACTGCTACATATAATTGCCCATGGGAAAACACTGGATTCCGTAAATAAACTCCAACTTTGTTTAAAGTTTGTCCTTGACTTTTGTTAATAATCATTGCGTAAGAAAGTTTGATCGGAAACTGTCGGCGCTGTAGGGTGAAAGGCCATCGCGGACTTGTTGCGTTCAATACAATTCTTGGGATACAAACAGTTTGTCCAATATTGCTCCCAGTGATTATACATCCTTCAAGAACTCGATCACCAAGCCTTGTGATAATTAACCGAGTTCCGTTACAAAGACCCATTGCTTGATTTATATTTCTTAACAACATCACTGGAACACCTATTTTAAGATAAATGGCATGATGAGGAAAATTATTGAGTGATATAGAGTTCAAAAATTCAGGTGGATATAGCAGATTAGCATCACCAATTCGAGTATCAGATTGAGAGATAGAATCGAAACTGAGATACTGTTTACTATCAGTAGGAATTTTGTCAAAAATAGCTTGATTTACTTCATCAACAACAGCATTAGTTGGGCAGATAACTGCGCGCTGTGCTAGATACTCCTTGTTTTCATAATTGGTAGAGAATGAATCGTAGATAGCATCAATAATTGTATCCATATTATTATCAGCTGGAAGCAATAAAAGTTCGTTAGGTATGACTATCCAGCCTGAATGAGTTTATGTTGGTTTTTCAATCATTGGGATTTGACCATTCCCAATATCAAGGACCCACTGAGCAAATGCAGAGAGGGCTTCACGCTGCTGAAACGGAAGCTGTGGATTATGAAGCCTCATATTAATTGACAAGCTCAGTATCTGAATGTGTTGCCAAAGAGGTGATCTAATGAGTGAAGCCTGAACGATCTCTTTTTGAGTTCCACCTTCAATAACAGGTAAGATCTGACGGAAGTCTCCACCAAGAACAACAACTTTTCCACCAAAAGGAATATTCATGTAGCCTGTGTCTTCAACAGATAAAATATCACGTAATGTTCTATCAAGTGCTTCAAAACAGCGTCTATGTGTCATTGGCGCTTCATCCCAAAGAATTAATGAAGTCTTACTAATGAGTTCAGCAAGCATTGTTCCTCGAGGTATATGACATAAGCTCCTTTCATTGATTTGAAGAGGTATCTTGAAACGGGAATGAGCTGTGCGACCGCCTGGAAGTAGAAGCGAAGCAATTCCAGATGAAGCGACGGCCAAAACTATTTCAGCATTTGCCCTCACTGCGGCTATTATAGCATTCCAAAGGAATGTTTTTCCAGTACCACCATGGCCTGACACAAAATAAAAACCGCTGGTCTTTTGGCTAACACATGTCATAATTTTGGTGTATATAACAGACTGATCTTGATTGAGCTTATCGTATAGCGAATTGGCATGGGCTAACAGAGCAGTTCTATCATATGCTAATTCTTCAGCAATAAGTCTATTACCAACAGTAGGACTATTACTTGCTAGCTCACTGTTTATGTTGTACGTAGCAAAGTTCAGTCCATTCTTTGAAAAGATAGTGAACAGCTCATTTATCAACTGAGTTTGCAAGTAATCAGGTGGTATTGAATACGCTGGACTTTGCAATGCTTGTCGTATTCTATATGCTATATCATCAGCAAGGAAGCACCAATATTTATCAAATAGATTTTGAGGATTAACAACACCGCAAAAAGAAACCACGACCATGAAGAGATGCCTAAGCTGGTATGGAGTAGCCCAAATAATAGCCTCATCAAAGAGTAAAAACCATTAGTATCATCACCAACTAAACCACGTGCTTTGCAAGCCTCTTTGAAAGTAAGATACTGAACACCATTAAAAGTTTTGATATCTTCATAGCTTTGTGCACCACAAACAATCATCAAAAGCATTCTAAGATAAAACAGTTCACCAGTGCTTGGGTGTACATTGTATATACGACCAATTTTTGATGTTTTGCGTTTCCTTTTTTTCCATTGCTTGTTATTGGCACACCATGTCCAGTTTGATGGGAACTGATAATATGTAGAAGATCTTGCTTCTACAAATTGTTGATTAGCAACAAACCATTCAGTTAGAGTGGTTCTAGAAGCTCTTGGATCAGCAACAACGTGTTGCAAATTTGTGTCTTCATGGTATATAACCTTATTCATACCGGGCATGTGGACAGCTAACCGTTCAACAGCAGGCATTCGGCCATGTACTTCGAATTCAAATAAGCGCCAAATTGCCTCGCATGAAGATAAGTATCTACAAAAGCAATTTAGATGCAGAACTATTAATGGAGAAGGGAAAAAAAAGGAATTCTGAAATATTTTTTTGGTGAGGAAGAGGCTAGCCTAGTATGTAAGGTAAAGATTACCTGCATTTAACGTAGTCTGCAATTTCATCTATTCCTTGTTTCGTGCGTGGATTGGCTGGCTGTGATGACTCTTGACTTGTAGAAAAAGTCATTCTTGCTTTATCTTGTCCTTTGGTAAGATATTTGAATAAGTATTTCACGAGGTTTGTTTTGTTACACCATTCGACATTGATATGAGCTTGAAATTTTTTGAGTAACTTCATGTTGTATGGAACTACCCATCTGTTGTCTAATCTGATTCCATTCTTCATAACGAAATTATTATTATCTTCGCGACGATATATTGGAAAACCAGATTCACTGATGGTTGTTTCTGCAGCGAATTCTTTGGGGTAGTGCTTTGAACAGGCACCATTTTTCATGCATGGACACCTTCTATTAAGATTTCCACATGGACCATGCATCATAAATTCGTCAACAAGAGCATAACCAAGTGGATCAGCAGTTGGGTTAGGAATTTCAGCAGATATAAGAGAATCTATGAATTCAGTAGATACATCTACTGTGCGATCAGCAAGCCATATACGTGTATGAACGTGAGGTAGCCCTCTCTTTTGAAACTCAATAGTATATAAAACTGCGAAAAAAATAAGAAGTATAATTTAGAGAGAAGGTACCAGAGTAAAGTTGAAATAATATGCAAAACATGGAGGTGGTAAACTAACCTGCCCGTATAATTCCAAATGTGTCACCCCTTTTTATGTCAGAAATGTATTCAGTAAGTTTGATATGAAACACTCTAGTTACAATATCAGGACGATCTACATATTTTTGTGCAGTTTCATGTTTCAGTGCGTCACTAATTTCTGGCCATCTTGAATTGCATGTGAATGTAGAAAATAGATCAGGAGGACCATATTCACGACAAATAGCCATAGCATCTTGATAATTGAGAGCATTATATCGGGGGCTACCGGTAAAGCTTGCAGGAAGCAAAATTCTAATACCAATATTTTTGCCTTCCGATGTGCCCTCACCAAGAGCATCCGAAATACCTTGATATGTGTCTGAACGCAAGATGTCTTGATTGAAGAGGTGGAATGATAGACGATTTGCCTCTATACACGAATAGCAATCGACCTCTATTTGATGTGATAGGCGGCCACAACATGTGTAAGGGTTCGGTTCATTTCTACGGTAGTGGCACTCATAGCAGTAGTACTCAAGCATTGAGACTGTATCTCTAATAGTAGTGACACTACCATCAGTGATTCTGTATTTGATACCGAGATGGAAACCTTTTTCACCATATGGGAATAACAAAGGATACTGAAGAGACATTAGAGCAGGATTAAGAGATGATATCTGTTTGAGTTCAGCATGATGGGTTGCAACAATGATATCAAATTTGTTATTTTCTGAAGACAGATCACCCACAATTAAGGCAGCTAGCTCAGAAGCAGTTGGTAAAGAATATCGATCATCGTGACTGTCTGATGAGCCAACAAGACGGATATGAATTTCTGGGTTGTCTTCACAAAGCAGGCGATCTCTTGCCATTCTGAACTGTTTTACTAATGGATTGAAGCAGTTGAGCATATGCATTAAATCAGCGACTATATTACTATCTGGTTCATCATTTGTGGTACCTTCTTTATCAAAAACAGATAGCCTGTTGCTAACCTCATTTTGTGTGTCATAAATGTATAACTGTGCGTACTGTGGTTTCCGGCCTGAGCTGGGAAGTAATGACCCAATTCGGTGATGAACAACACCGTTTATGCGAAAAACATAAGGGCCTTCGCCAGTGTTAATAGTTTTATCGACATCTACACCCAACGAAGTGAATGCAAATAGGGAATTGTAGTGGCGAATCAAGTGCATAAACTGATTTGACTGTGCACCCTTATTAAAACCAATAAGCTCCCGAAGTGGATATGGGAATTGTTTGTGCAGTGGTAGAGACACTTTACCACTGCGACAACATCTATTGTAAACAATTCGTTGATGCCTACAGGAGCTGCTATGGTGAGATCTTTCTTGGAACCAAAAAACAGCAGCACATTCATGACACTCATAATCTGGGCCACCATAATATGATCGACTATGGTAAGTGGCTGAAAGCATGTTAAAAGCAGCATGAAAGACGGGGAAAAAGTTTATGGAATGATGTAATAAAGATTGGTAAAAACCCGTGTTGATTTAGTAATACCAGCGAACCTTTTAAAAAGGAAATATAATCCTTAGAAAAACAAATGGCTGGTTCTTTATGTGGGTTTAAGCTAAAGGGCAACGTGCTACCTGAAACGTGAAACAAGAGCAACAACACATATAAACCAATCGATGATAAAACGTGTATGGTTTCAGTGAAACAGAAATGGAAAAAGCAAGGAAAGCTCTAAAAGAAAGCAATAAAGGAAAGAGACCTGTTTTAGCAGCAGCGCGCTGCAAGTTTGATAACCTTCTTTTCTTCCTATTGTTAGTTGCCTCATGTGAACTAAGGGATAGACAATAGGGGGCTCCTATTATGTACAAAAACAAAATAAACAAAGAGGAAAGAAGAACTGTAAACCGAAAATAAAAGGGAATAAATAATTTGGGTGTGAAGAGTGTGAATAACCATGTTGGCGCTTTAATCGAGGGATCATACTAACATCTGTGTTATGAGCTGTCAACCAATGAACAAAAGCAAAGGAAGATAGCAACAGAAAAGCAGAGTTTTAGAACATAGTGGAAAAAGGAATAGGTTTAAAAGCAGAGCAGAAAAAGACGAAAAAGATGTGGTATATAAAAAACACAAAATGAAGAACAATCATACATAGATGTGATTGTGGCTGTGAAAATGGTGGTGTGAGCGTGTCACACGTAACATTTTGTGACAATATTGAAGGAACTGGTGATGCAATTGGCTGTTTTCCACGTAGAATTTCTTGACGATAAGCTCTAGCAGAAGGCGATGGATCCATAAAACTAAATAACAATAAGGTATACCACTGATTATTAGGAGAAGATATCTCGGAATGTAAATAGGCATTTAAGCACGTGAATTGCAGAAATAGCTTTATTTAGACAAATAAGAGCGTACCAAAGGTCATAGCTGTAAGCAAAACATAGCACTTAATCAAGTGGGATACTTTAGCACATATAATAGTTATAAATGTAGTATAATAACTAAGATGTACAATAATTGAACTATGGCTGCACCGTAGAATATAATAAAGTTTTTTTTGCTTTAGTACAGATCACAAATGTAGGTGTAGCATAGGAAGTAATTGAGGTTTATAATAAGTGAACACTAAATGAGAAAAGAACGAATAAAAAGCATAATAAAAACATAGCTATGCCTACACTTTAGGCCTTAATAAAGGGTTTTACTCTATCACAGCTTATAATAGTTAGAGTAGTGTAATAACTAACTCAGATTTATAGTAAGTGAGTAGAATATGAGGAAAGAAGGGACGTACCTAAAGAGGAACTGTACCTACAACATAGTACGTAATACAGCTTTTTGCCTGAGCACAAATCAGAATAACAAGAGTACCGTAATAATTAACTAAGATTTGTAATACGTGACCACTACATGAGGAAAGAAGGGATATACCTAAACAAAAGCAGGCAATAAAGAAAAGGAAAGCAGTAAAAAAAACGCATAATATGTAAGCGATTTTACTAAATGACCACCTTTTTTGGTGGTAGAACAATAAAAGGGAAAAAACCTGAAGATCCAGATTTACAGCACACAAATACAAGGGGGGGGGGGAAATGTGCACCTAAAATATGATGCGGCACAATATAACACCTAAACAATATAATAAGTATAACCCAATATAAAACAAGTATGGAATAATAATGGATATAAAGTCGTATCTTATACAAATAAAGAAATTAGAGAGGCAAAAAAGAGTGGTACTTAAAACTAAGAGAATAAGGAAAGCAGACTGATAAAATATAACGCACTATGATATAATATGTATGTAATGTAACAAGTATAGGTAAACGGAATATAAGTGGCAAATAATATTAGATATAATGTGCTATTTCATACAAATGAAGAAACTGCAAAGGCAAGAGAAGATAATGACTGAAATAAGTGAATACATAGCTAGCAAAGGGGGGAAATTTGAAAAGGAAAACATAAGGATAAGAACTATAGTTTTTGTACTACAAAGCCCATTTTATGAGCGAAGTAATCAAACAACGAATGGATGGAGCAAAGGCATAATTTATAATGTGATAACGTATTATGAGCACCCAATAAAATGACAGTAACAAAATATGATACAGCTACTATATTTAGTAAATGAAAATACAAGGGTAAGAAGTATATGCTACATAGTAGAAATAGTATTGCATGAAAGAACCAACAGAATGGGAAAAGATCTTTCAAAATGAAACCATAAAGGTAAGAGTTATATAGTAGAAAACAGCAGTTGCATTTCAGCAATGAAAGCATAACTACAGCTTACGTACTACAAAGCCCATTTTATGAGCGAAGTAATAAAACAACAAATGGATGGAAGAAAGGCATAATTTATAATGTAGTAAAGTATTATGAGCACCCAATAAAATAACAGTAAGAAAATATGGTACAGCTACTATGTTTAGTAAATGAAAACACAAGGGTAAGACGTATATGTTACATACTAACAATAGTACTGCATAGAAGAGCCAACAGGATGAGAAAAGAGCTTCCAAAAAGAAACCGTAGGGGTAAGAGTTATATAGTAAAAAACAACAGTCGCATGTCAGCAATGAAAGCATAACTGACCACATAAAGTAGGAAAGATTTATGTGTATACCAAGCCAATAAGCATCTAAAAACTACACGAATAAGCCTTTATCTAGCAGCATATAATAAGCACTTAATAAAATAAGCGCAATCAAATGTATTGTACGCAGTATAGCGTAGTATTTTTAAATAATTACGTCACACAAACAATATATCCAATATAACATCAAAAAGCATAAACAAAAAACTGTGTAAATTGTAGCCGAGAAAACTTAACTATTGAAGCGAAAAAACTCAGGAAGGAGAACAACACAATAAAACAAGTGATTGTAGAAGGTGAAACAATCCTGGATAATCCTGCATAGATAGCATATAATAAGCACCTAATAAAACAAGCGCAATTGAATGTAGTGCACGCAGTATAGTGTAGCATTTCATGAACTAAGAACTGCGCAAATTATAGCTGAGAAAACTTAACTGTTGAAGCGGCGAAACTCAGGAAGGAGAACAGCAGAATAAACCAAGCGATTCTAAAAGGCGAAACAATTCTGGATAATCCTGCATTGATCAAATAACCACAATGAAAAGAACGCACAATAATAGGAGAATAGCATACTTGCTGGATCAGGATACATATAAATGGAAAGCTCATACAAATAACAAAGCCAAAAAAACATCAACAAAGATAACTAAAAAAAAAGGTGGTATAAAGACGATATAAATCTCTGCACACGGAAATAAGATATATAAATATGTGTTTACACGAACGGAAGTAGCATAATAGAGAGCAAGTAATTATTATGAACGAAACACAAACGAAGATAATATATGAAAACAGAGGTCTACAATGCAACAGTGTGGTATGCATAAAAGAAGCAAAAACTGTTGCACAACGAATACGAAATCGCTATGCATAAACTATACAGGTACAGCTATTATCATATAATTACTTACACGCTCCATGTGAGAGAAGCCCCGTGTTAACGCAACGTGAATGATAGGAAAAGGAGAAAGGAGCAGCATAACGCGAAATAGGTAAGCATCATTAAGTGAGGCCGACGAAAAACAACATATAAAACCAGGACATCATAACGCAACACAATACAGGGTAGCAGAGCAGCAAAAAGTAATTCACAAAGCATACAAACGTAGCGTAGATAAACTACACAAAAAGAAATATGGGAGTATAGTTATCCACATGGTCTAATCCACAGAGGACTTGCACTGATGGAAAAGCAACAGTAAAAAAGCAGAAACTAATAGCTTGACCACCTTAAATAGATAAGCAGAATTAAATAAACTAAAGCACCGCATTGACAAAATAGCACCACTAAAAAACAACAAAGGAACAACCTAAGCACCTTATGTACGTAACCAAGATGAACCAAAATGAAGTACAAAGTACCGCACATGATAAGCTAATTATCGAGTAAAATCAAAGGAACCGACAACGCAGACATTGGACGGACACTAAGCGCAAATGCGACCGAACCCACAAAAAAAGCGTAAATGATACCTTGCAGAATGTAAAGAGCGGCGAAGAACGATGGCGCGACGCAGAACGGTGATGCACTGCACAACAAGCAGCAGTAAAATAAGTGAGCTAGAGAACCATAACAATAGCGGCATCGCAACAACATAATATAAATACAAAAAACGAAGAACGCCATGGGAGCTTTATGAAAAGCACCATCTTTATGCACAAATGGGGACAAATCAGGACACTACAACGGGAGCCAACACAATATGTGAAGAGAGTAAAAAGTAATATACAGAGCATACATACTCATCACGAGAGGGGAAAACGAAAATGCATAGCATACGGGACAAACCTCGAAGCACAAAGAGCGACCACTGTTTCTTCCGAAGCTCCCTACCGCGGACGGGGCATGCTATACCACCCAGCGGCAGTAATAGCGGCTCCCCGCAGAGCACCGCCGATGCACACCCTCAAACCAGCTCGGAACCTCAGTGCATCGAGAGACGGAGAATGCAATACGCATTAGCACAAACAACAATAAGAAGCAACGATCTATTCATATACGGCTAACAATGCAAGAGAGGAAGCACACACCAAAGCGTTCTCCAGCCGAACGAAGCACGAAACACCTCGCAGATCAAACCGAAGTGGTACGGAAGCAACCACACAAGAGCGCACAAGCGGACGACAGCCGAAACGAAAGAACACCGGAGAACACGAGCAGAAGCAAAACGAGCGAAGGAGCGAGAAGAAGCAACCAACGGACGCCTCCGGCAACCCAAAAGGCAAAATACAACTATCTGACAGAATCCGCCCTACTCAAGGACGGACGCACGCCACAGCGAGAAAAGCAAAATGAAATCTTCTGGCGAGATCCGCGGTGCGCCAGCGAAGCGGCCAACGCTTCGCGCCTCCATGGAAAGGCACGACGCATTAAAATCCCACCAGCGGACAGAACGAACAGACCGGACGCTAACCAGAGAAAAACCGACGCGTCCAAAGCGAGCGCGAGTGCGCACGCTGGTCGCAGACGCGCCGAGGCAGCAGAGCTCCCCCGACCGTACGCGAAATGCAACGCCACGCGCCAACTCTTGCCGAACTCATTTCCGTAATTGCTGAACTCATTTGGATCTATATGGGTGCAACTATATATATTATTTTAACTTTGACCAATAATATCTTTATGAATATGCAGCTCATCCATATGAAAAATCGAAACTATGCTGTGTATATTTTCTGTTCGAGTTTTAAAAAGTTTGGGTGCATACTTCTAGAACGGTATCTATTTGGAAATTGAGCGAGTAAGGATCTGTTTTATACGCAGGGATTTTACAGAAATTTAACTTATAAGGACTGTATAGGTAATAGCTCAATCCCTGTCAGGAAATTTCTATGTTCCAAACGGGTCTAAAATATATCTGTAACTTACTTAAGATTGCTCAGTTTTTGTGTAACATTGGCAGTTCTCCAAGCCATAACCCACTTGATTCCCGTTCGGTGATGAGCTGCTCGATGGCCCGTTTGTGTAATCTGAATATGATCCTACATAAGTCAAAAGTGAGTGTTAAAAATCATGGTCTAGGATTTCATTTTATTGAGCATACCAAAAATAATCTCCTAAGGTTGTCAAGATTCTTGAACCTGGAAAAATTGAAGTAAAATCTAAACCAAAACAAACTATATTCAAATTTGCTGGTTTTGTACAAGTTTAGTTGCTAATGTTATAGATGTTATCTCATCATCTCAAAAGAATTCTAATTATGTTAGATATCATTGCACCTATTGTAGAAGAGATGGTCACTTACATGAATTTTACTTTAGGGGTACTGAGAAAGAGAAAAGAGAAAGATTGAATGCAATGAGACAAAAACATGTAGCCACTTTTGTTGTTCCTAGAACTAATGCAAAAGTTAGGTTTTTAGAGAACTTTCATGATGACCTTAAATCTATTTCACGTGCTGGTTTGGGATACAATTCACGTTCAGCATTGCCTATATTTCAAGGGCAGTTAGACAGGCTTCTTTTTGGTGTTCTGATCGCTCACGCACACATGTTTCTGGTTCTAGTTTTTTTGCTCTTGTTCGTCATGTATCTCAGTACTAAATTCCTAAATCTTATTTCACTAAATTCAGTACTATGAGACCGATATTTCCTGTGATGTAAAAACAGCTGACGAGGATGGAGAACACGAGCTTGATTGGGTTTCGGTCTTTTACATCATTGCTTGATTGGAACACTTGATGGTTCTTCACTCTCTTTGATAGCTCCTAAGAGATTTTACTTTCTGAGGGACCATGTAGAAAATGTGATGTTGTCATACACCTTGTTGAGTTATATTCTTAAGTTGCTAGTATTATCTCAAAATCACGTGATTCTTCATGTTTTACTCATTTGTGAAGTGAATTGGGTGTGTTGCTTCCTAGGGGATTATTTTGAGGGGGAGCTTGTTATTTAAAAATCTCAGAAACTTTATTTATTATACTTGTCAAATAATTAATCAAGTCCAAGTCATTGAAAACAAATGAATTAGAGAGCTTTCTTTATCATATTTACTCATATGCTGTGTAGTTTTGATCATGATTGGTTATAATTAATATGCTATATTTGAACTAAAACATGACATGGCGGAATACTTTAACTAGATTAATTATAGTTATTACGTTGTGATGTCCATTTGAAAGGATTAGCTTGATTGTGATTCTTATTTTAAATATTGTCTATGAGACTCGTATATTTCATATTGCAATTTTTTATATTCACTCAATTTGGTATGTTACAAAAAATAAAAAATGAGTAAGAGACATTTGAAAAGATGTATACTTTAAGCATGCCATATATATGTTTTTTTAAAAAAAGGGGCACAAAAAGTGCACAAACGAAAAAGTATGCTACAAGCATGCCATCATAAAAAGAAGTATGCTATAAATATGCTACATGCTTCAGCATTAAGTGTGGAGCAATAGGTTGTTACATGAGGCTGCTAGCTCGTTTAGATCTAAGGTTTGCTTCACTTTCATATTTTTACTTTTTTTGTTGTGACATCTTATTGTGTTCTTTATAATCAGTTTGGTTATTGTTGATATACCTATCATTGATATAAATCGCTTAATCATGTTGAAAACCTTATTTTGATATTGCTATATACTATATGAATTTATATGATTTAGGTAGCTCTACTCAAACGAATGGCTTGGTTAAATTATTAAATCAATGCAAAGTGACTTGGATAGTCTACAAAGTTTCTTGATTTTTACTCTCATTGCTTCTTTATAGAATTATTCTTTCTCTGAAGTTTCTTGATGATGATATTGCTAAAAAGGAAAAAAATGGAGAGAATGGAGCGCTATTGATGAAATTGAAAAAATTTGCTAAAATTGCTTCTTTTAGTGAAGGAGAAGAGATTTTGAAGATATTTGATATCTGTGGCTTAAAATACCTTTTTGGTTTTAATTCTTCACTTATATCTGTTTGAAGCTAATTCATCATGCATTTATGTGGACTGATGTTGGTCAAGTGGGACGAACTTATGCCAGAAAAATGTTCTTTGGTCTTTGCATGTGCAGGTTGAGCATGTAGGCGATCATAGTCGATAACGAGGTGGACCGGGACTAGAATAGGAGATCCAAGGTCCAAACGGTCAATGAGGTTACGAGATGGTCGGACTCATGCTTGAGGCATATTGTAACATCCCAAAAATTTAAATCCAGAAATGTGGAGCTTTTGAATTATTTTTATAATGTGTTTCATTTGAATTTGGAGTTTATGGGATTTTCTGAAAAATTTGGTGGAAGTTCCAAAGAATAAAAGGATCAAAAAGGAAACAAATATACTTAAATAAAAGAAAATTTAGAAACTCGAAATAAGAATATAAAAAGATGATCCGTAAAAGTAAGGAGAAAATTTGGTTTAATCATGAAATCTTAACTCTAAAAATAATGGTATGGCTAACAAGGAAGTAAATAAATTAAAAATACCAACATATTTGGACACATATATATATGTGCGCATAACAAAAATGTAGCGTCTACAAAATTAGTGCTACAAATATAATTATAAAAGTTAGGAGAGCAAGAAAGGAAATAAATAATATTTGAGCTATGCACACACAAATATATATACACATAAATGCACAAGCCAAAAACAAAAGTGAAATAAAAAAAATGCAGCCGGCCGGCCACCACCTCCGGCCCGGCCCAACTCTCCCGGCTCCTCCCCTCGTTCATCTCCCTGGCGCGCGGGCCCCGCCATCCACCCGCGCCTCTCTCTCTGCCGCTGGCCCCGCCCGCGCCAGCTCTTTCTCCCCCTCCCCTCCTTCCTTCTCTCCCGAGCGCTGCGCATGCTCGCCCGCTCAGTTTTCTTCCGCCCCGTGGCGCCCATGCGCCCGTGCGCCGTCCACGTTCCCGCATCCTTCCGACAAGGCTACAGTAGCTCCCCAATCGCCCGGGCCATAAAATTTGAGGCTAGCTCCTCTCCTTGTTCCCTCGCCACTCCATTCTTTTCCCCTGTCTCCTCTTCCATTTCCGACAGTGCGCAGGCCGTAGCTGCCTCACGCCGCCCCGGCAGCTCCGGCGAAGATCCACCGCTCCGACCACGTCCGGACGTCCCTCCGCCCCCCGTGTGCATTCCCTCCAAGCTAATTGGATTGCGGTGCGCCCAGCTCACCGCACGGCCAGATTTCCTCACCGCCGGCCGAGTGCGCCTCCACCGCCGCTGTCCCCTCCACATTCGAGCTCTCTTCGATTCCTCGAGGTGGGAGCGACTCCTCGACGTCCCGGACCTTCGCCGATCGTCGTCGAAGCATCTCCCCCACCCCAGCTCGCCGGCACCGTGCCCCATCGCCGCCCGGCCTCGCCTCACGCCGCCGGCTCACCTCGGTGCCTCCCCGGCCAAGCCGTCGCCATTGGTGAGTTCCTCCCGGCCCCCTTAAGCTCATGCCCGGCCCAACTTCACACCCCATCCCCTCCGGCACCGGCGCTCCGTAGCCACCTCGCCGCCGGCCGCTTCAAGCAGCCGCCCGCCAACTTCGCCGCTCCTCCGGTCACCGCGCCGCCACCCCGAGTTGCCTCCTGCTCCGGGCCATCCGTTTTACCGGTTGTGCCAGCCTCACCGGCCGCTGCTCGCCGCCGGCAAGACCGCTCTCCACCGGCGCCGATTTCCTCTGATTTGGCCTCAGCCATTCCTCAGCTCATTTGTTATTTCCCTCCGTTTGTGTCAGCCCAGGCCTTTGGCCCATTTGGCTAGCAACGCACGCCTAACACTCACACCGCCGAGGTCCCAAGTTCGAAGTCCACCTTCAACGCATTTTTGTACTTCCTTTTGATTTACTGTTATTAATCCAATTTAATTAGTAGAAATTAAGGAAAAATTTGGAAATAATTTAGAGAAGCTAACCAGATTTAATTAGGATATACATGAGCTTAATACATGTCTAATCATGGATTAGTTATTATCATGTATGTATGATTAGTATGCTTTTAGCATTTATTTTTAAATCTAATCCTAAATTAAGGGAAAGACTTAGGAAAAATTAGAGAATAATTCAGAGAATCTAATAAAAAGTAAGTAGGTGTGAATGAGATTATTTAATATTTAAATATGGGTTAGTTCATATATGATTAATTAATATGGTTTGAGCAAAAATTTAAAAGACGAAATATTAGTTAAGGGCATGGATAAAGAAAAACACTTTGGTTAAATGTTCAAATTATTATTAACATATATGCTCTAGTGTGTCATCATTAAAACAAACTCCCTTAAAAGATTTAATTAAGTAACTACACTAATATATAACCCTGTACGATAAGCTTTGCTAGATAAATAAAAATTAAAAATAAAGCTAAGCTTAATAATAACAAAGGTGCAAATAAAATGATAATGGTACCACTAATTAAATCTTGACACTAGCTTTAGTACATAATAGTATTGAGCGTAATTGTATATATATAACAAGTTAGGACCCATATGAGTGGATCCTAATTCAACTTAAACTTAGCTTAGCTATGAATGAAGATACATAAAATATGACAATGGGATTATTAGAGATTTAAATTTTAATTAATTACCATATAAGAATAAATATTGAGCCCTTGCTATTTATCTCAGTCTAATTAATAAGTAAAGGCCTATATCGGAGATTATTCTAAAACGTAATAAAGATATCCAAGTGTTATAATACCTTTGACTAAAAGATTTATAGAATAAGTACAGATCTCATCCATCAGTCCAGTTTGCCTTTACCCTAACCTGAGTCGCAAAGATTTGCAAATATTACGTATATATAAATGTAAATCATGTGCCCTGAACATTACTACTCGACAAAATACACTAATTCATAAGAATACCCTAACTCATGGAACTTCCTTGATAAATATAAAAATAATAAAAGAGATTATTAATAAAACATCCAGTTATCGTATTCTACCACCGACCTCACAACAAATCATCCTAATCACTCATAATAAATCTAAATTGAGTTTACTTGGATTTATTTGGATCTTTTGAGCTATTTGCCTTTATTTGTACTCAGTCATTTAGCACGTAATTAGATATGGGAATCTTGAAGAATCAAAGGATCAGGCGTGATCAAGAGCGAATCGGAGATAAAGACCAGAAGCCCAAGAGGAAGCATTGTGTGAACTCAAGATCGCGGTAAACCGCGCCAGGCGAGTCAACACTTTTGATCATATTGAACCCAATGTTTCAAAGTTATTTCCTTTTAAATTTACAAAGTGCATGCTACTATTTCATGAAATATGATATGTTTGATTTCAACAAGTTAGATATGCCCTGTTATTGCTGTTGTTTATATTAATCTCCTTGCCATACTTGGAAATGTGAACCTTGTCGCCATAGTAAGAAATAGCATATGATTTCACAAAATAAGTCCCTATTTATATGTCATGCTTAGGAATGCTAGCTACTTGGGGTGACACTAATGCCCCAAGGAAAACCTCTCAAACTGTTTTAAATCATATGGTGCGATGCCATATGTAGTGTTGGTGCGATGCCGACACTTAGCGTATGGTGCAATGTCATACGCAACCCTTGGTGCGATGCCGAGGGTTAACTTATGGTGCGATGCCATAAGGATGGTTGGTGCGATGCCAACCATGAGCATATGGTGCGATGTCATATGCCGCCCTTGGTGCGATGCCAAGAGGCAACCTATGGTGCGATGCCATAAGGTTAGTTGGTGTGATGCCAACGTGTATGGTGCGATGTCATACGCCGCCCTTGGTGCGATGCCAAGGGGCAACTTATGGTGCGATGCCATAAGGATTGTTGGTGCGATGCCAACAATAAGCATATGGTGCGATGTCATATGCCGCCCTTGGTGCGATGCCAAGAGGCAACTTATGGTGCGATGCCATAAGGTTAGTTGGTGTGATGCCGACAAAATTACTTGGATTATTACAACTAATGGTTTAAAAATGTGATTTCAAACCTGCTAGGTCATAGGAAATTTTAAGTAATTGTATTCAAAAGCACTCTTTGGCAAACAAAATAGCCCTATGCCTTTCCATTGTTAAGCCATACATGTTATATATATTTGCATTCTGTGTGTTGGCTTGCGGAGCACGGGGTCGGAGTGCTCACTCTCGCTTTTGCGACAAAATTCAGAATCAGGAATCAAATCGCCTCGCCTCAGCAACAAGATTGGACAAGCTGGCCAAGAAGATGAAGATGTCAAGGGCTAGGTCGCGAACCTCCAGTTGGCTGCCCGTGGGCATGTCCTGAAGGTCCCACCTGCGTGCTTCATTCCGCTGCTGCAATTTATTGATTTCGGCCTAATCGGCCCATGAGTAAGTTTACTATTATATTTACACTTCCGCATGATATGTATTATAATATTCAGAACTGTAAACTGTGAGCACTATCTACTGATCCAGGGAATAGTGCAGTGAATCACAGTGGATTTGGATTGAAAAATCCGGGTTCGACACATATGGAGATCAGATAGATGATGCGTGTTGGAGTTACAGAGGTGCGGTTTGCTGGTTACGACACGTGATAATTTTGAGATGTCCAAATTGGGTACTGTGAAAAGGTTAAAATTAGTGGAATTAGACAATAACTTATGATCTTAGGGATAAGATATTGGTTTAGGCCCTAGTATACAAATAGGGGTGAGACCCTAGTTAAAGGTAAGGTCTTTTCTATGCTACTTTCGTGCTGGAGTTTTGAAGGGTGTCATAAGAGTATTTTATAGACACAAACACAATTTAGAAGTAAAAAATCTTTTCTGAGAAAAAATTCCGATGGTGCCTTTCCTTTTGCATTGTTCGTCGGCGTCGACTTGGATCCTCAATTTGGACAGCACCAGCACGTGGTCTTCTTCGGTAGTCTCTCTAGCGATCGCGCGCGATCAGCGTGCATTCCAGTGCATCGCTAGGAAATGATACGCAACGACCGGAGCAAGTCGCAATACAGCATGCGTCACGCCTCGCCTCGATCAACATGTGCATGCACTGAGGCAGCTGGCCGAGTAGTTAGAAAAACCGAGGTTCCATGCACGTGTGCTGGCCGGCCGTGTCGTGGACTCTAACCACGTTTTGTTTTGCATGCATGCACTGGCTATGAGGGGAGGGGAGATATTATTTGTTTCCTTGAGTCAAGACAAGAAACCAAGTAGCACTTTCAGTGCATGTGGCTTTGTTTCCTTGAGTCAAGACAAGAAACCAAGTAGGACTTGTAGTGCATGTGGCCTCAGGTAACATCAGAGTTGGTGCACCGTGATCTTTCCTTGCTCCCTCCATCCGCACGAAAGCAACAGCGGCAAGTCTCTGCAAATCTTTTGAACAGACTTAGGGTCTATTTTTTTCGACTGTGGTTTATAGCTTTTGGTTGAAATTTTTAAATTTTAGCTATTTATGATACAGATTATAGAGAGACAGATATTTACTTGCGATTTTGGCTGGTACAGATGTCAGGCTTTTAACGTGTAGATCATTTAACTTGTAGGCCCCGTCTTGAGAAAATACTCTGTTTGAATGTTAGATACTGTAGCAAAAACCAAAAGCCGCCGGCTTTTGACTTAAAGAACAGGCCCTTATAGTTTATAGTTTAAATTTTTAAATTTTATTTATTTATGAGAGATAGTTTGTTTAGAAAAATAATGGCATATGATTTTAGCTGGTACAACTAAACTCATTATATTTTGTACCATAATTTTTCAATTGACACCATCTTAAAAATTATATCGTTTAAAAACTAGTTACTATATTATAAACTACAAATTATAATATATAAGTAGAAGAAAAAGGAGGCATATAAAAACGGAGGAGCTTCCTGGCCGTGGTAGCGCCAAGTCCCGGCACCATTTTTCCCTCTTTTCAGAAGACATACCCATCAGATCCTGTATTGATTTTGCCACAACGTACCACGCACGCAGTTGAAAACACTGGCTGGCTGCTGCTGCTGCACTGGAATAATAAAATGATGGAGACGTGTCCATTATAGAAACTTACGCTTTTCAATTTCAATTTCCATCCCTATATTTTACGCGCGTGGAGCATTGTTTGTCGACGAGTCCAGTAGTTTTCATGTAATACCAAGGTTCAAGGTTAAGAAAGCGACACAAGCTAGGCGAATGGCGGCCAGCGCCCAACACCTAGCAGACTGAGCGGCGACTAGGCGGCGCTCAGTCGGCTAACTTGGCTATAATACAGATAAATTTATAATAAAAAATAATATAATAAATTAAGCAAACATCATGTATCAAATTAAGCAGATAAAAGAAAATTTACCTGAAAAAGTAAGACGGGCAATTTGATGTAACTATGTATATTATCTCCCCTCCGAAAACTTGATATAAATATGTATATAATCAAATAATCATATAAACCTGCATATTAATTAATGATGAGTTATTTTTCTATTATGTGAGAAATAATGTATGAATGATTGATGAATGAATGAAAGTATGAAACATAATACACACACACATATATATGCAGCCACACATCTCAAAGACTTAACATAGAAAATATTATAACATGATAGTGCCAACTTTATATAGTCTCACTCTCACACAATAAGGCATAGAACAACACATAGACATAGACATAATCTTAGACTCTTAGAAGCAAGCAAAATATTAATAGAGTTTATGATGAATTAATAAGATGACTCAATCTGTCAAGTGTCAATCATGAGTTAATGTCTTCGTCCTCCTCCTCATAATAATTAGTAACAACTACTTCATCTTGGTCGGACTCGAACTCAATGTTTTCCTTCCCCTTATTAACATCCTCTTCGGAATCAGATGAGAAATCATCTTCATAAAGGTCTCTCACTCTTGCACTCCTACGAGGTTGTATGGCTTCACTCACTGGCATGCATTGTTGTTCGGTGACACAATATTGATTGTCAGGCACGAGGGGTATGTGGACAGTGCCTAAGTCAATTAAGGACCGGTCTGTAAGCTACTATTGCAAAGCCCTATCGTACTACCACAAGGCTGGTATAGAATAGCCCTGACTGACTAATTTACAGGTCCCAACCTGAGTCTCGTTGTAGGTTGAAAGTGAGCGTGGCGTAGGCCATGTGAAGTCTCACTCGGCTCAAGAGGGGGTCCCGGTCTAGTGGATTCCTTACTAGGACAAAACCTTAGTGTTGGCTTAGGTAGGTTGAAGGCTTTGTATTGTAAAGACCTTGTCATGATCTCTTCACAACACACCAAAGGAAGTGTGCTTATTCGGTGGCAATATGAGATGATCATGTCTTGTTGGTAAAGCTGTGCAATCTCTACAGAGTGTATAATCTATCCTGGATAGTCGTGCTCATAGTCATGGGCATGCTGAGTAAAGTTTTTCACGGATTAGACTTTGTTTTTCAAAATGGTTTTTGAAAAGCTTATGGATGGATGGAATCCATAAGAGATTAAGAAGCGTATAGATGAATGGAATCTATATGAGATCTTTTGAAAAAGATGGTTCAGGTGAGATGCTTGTGGTTAGGTTGGCGCCAGGTCAGTGCTTGTACTAACATTATTATTTTACTTAAATAAATGTTTTACTTACTGTATCAAATTTAGCAATTTCAATCTATTTATTGTATTTTTTTAATGCTGCTTTACGCTCAAACTAACCCTATATGCATTCATTTGTTGTCTTTATCATTATATTGTATATCTCCGTATGACTTGCGGAGTACAACTTTATACTCTCCTTGCTATCTCCACACAGAGGAAGGTGACTTCGAATACGGTGAAGGCCTGGACAAATAGGCCGTGTCTTACTACCGTTTGCTTATGGGCAGGCTCAGTGGGCTTCTTCCACTTCGGTATTTTTCTTCTACTGTTATTATTTAAATTTGGCCTATGGTCCATGGATATAAACTTTGGCAATCATGCCCATATTTAGTTAATAAATGTTATTATGGTTGATATTTATCTTTGTTGGCTACTGTGTGTCCTAGCTGATTCTGGACTAGTGCGATTAACACAGAGGATCTAGGAGTCATTGCTCCAGGGTTCGATAATTCTAATGGCAATTCTTTGCAAATTAGAAACTTGATATCCAAAAGTAGACCACCATGTTGCTAGACATTATGAAAAGTAGAAGGATATTAGATTATTAGTACAAGACAAATGGTTGCTTTTTTTGATATCCATATTTGGGGGTAGGTTTCCGAAAGACCCCTTCTTAATCTCCTCATTAAGCACTTGAGCTTGCATTTTATCATTACCTTGATAAAATATTTCAACACATTCAAATAATACATACATGACATTTGTATCTTACAAGATGGTTTTATTGTTGTAACTATAATGTGGATTTAAAAGGTACACCATCAAGTGAAATGGAGAATCAAGCCTCCTCGCCATCTTTCCATCAATTGCATCCATGATCAATTTGTAGTTGCCGTCCAAATTGTTCAAGGCCTCCTTGATTTTCTTCTTTGCTTGTAGTATTTTGCTATAAACAAATACCAAAGATTGACCATCACCATCTACCATGTGAAGAACTTTCACCAATGGTTCAAAAACCTTCAATCAATGCAATATACAAGGTTATAAAATAGCAAACAATGTAAGGATGACATAATGGATATGACATGTTCATAAGGATATGATGCTTGGCTATACCTTCAAAAAAGTAGACACACCATTCCAAAAGGCTCTACTCATTAGTGTATTAGTTGCCTTCTTGCCTTTTTGTATTTTAGTGTGAATGCTATCCTCCCATTCCGAACTAAGTGTCATCGACCTTAATGCATATTTCTTTTCAATCAAACTTTGCAAAGTAAGAAAAGCTAATGCAAATCTAGTCATCGTCGACCTTATTATATCTCTTTTCTTTGTGTATTTCCTCATCAAAGCCAATGTCCTATAATGTGCATAGACAAATATGGTGAATGCCTTTGCTTGATCTATTGTCTTTTTATACTTTAGTATATTCTTAACAATTGCTTCAGCATCAAGTTAATGGTTTGAGTTGCACATCAGCTCCAAAAGATATTTGGTCACATATCCTTTAATAATGCCTTTACTCCCATGTTGTTAAAAGCATTGTCCGTGATTACTTGCACAACATTTGTTGGATCTAGTTGTTCAATGCAAGTATCCATGTACTCAAAGATGTACTCACTTGCGTGTGCATAATTTGACGCCTTCTTTGATTGTATAAAACTTGTCCCCAATCTAGAATGCACACGCATTCATAATTCTCCTCCTCTTTTGATCAATCTAATCATCGGTCATGATGGAGCACCCAGTCAGGGCTCTCTATTCTTCATGTGTCTTCAATAAATCCTTAGTTTTTTCACTTCCTCCTTCAACAACTTCTCCCGACAATCATATTGAGAAGGTCCTACAAACCCCAGTCCAAAGCGACCAATAGCCTCACACATTTGTTTGAACTCGTCATTGAAAGGGAGACCTAAACATAAAAACATACAATATGAGACTAGTAATCGATAGTTAAATGAAAGGAGAACAATCATGGGAGAATGAGAGTTGCAAATAAATTATACCATGAGCAGAAAATCCATCTCACAACATATTGTTTCACCTTATAAATCCTTTCTTTCCAAAGTGCATCTTTAATATTTTGTTGCCGACCCGTCAAAGCAATGGAAGGATCAATAGGGCAAGCAAACTTATCCATTGGCCCTAATCTACGATGTGCCGAGCCTTCAACAACTTCAAGGTCTCCATATTCATTAGGGTCATTTTCTTTTTCAATTATCACCTCATTTTTATTCTCTTCTTTTGCTTTCTTTGCCTTTTTTAATGCTTGCGCATCTCTATAGACTTTCTACATTTCGCTTGTTCTTCTTATGTAGACTTTGGACATTAAGCAATGTTTCCGTGAATATGACCAATATGTTGTTTGAGACTATACACCCCTCTGTGAATTACCTTTTGACGCAAGTGACACTTCACTCTAATCCATGTTGGTTGGATAATCTAAATACCCAAATTCCCATCCTATATCTTTGGAATTCCTCTTAAGGACACTTGAACTTGCCACACATCTAGAAGAAATAGATGACATCTTGATCTTGACAAAATGACAAATCAAAGTTAATCACATATGTTACATATCATCACACATTTTAAACATCTATTATCAGTGCTTCATGGCACAATTCACAATTGAATTCAGAGAGCACATGTCAATAAATCCTAACACATATTGATATCAAGAGAATTAAGAAGAGAGGGGAAGGCTGGAGTAGAGAGGGAAGAAGAGTCACTGGAGCGTAGAGGAGAGCACGGGAGAAGAGATGAGGGGAAGGCTGCAGTGTGGGAGAAGAGAGCGGAGACCTAATAGGGGAAGCGACAACGTGGGAGGAGGGGAGAGGGGAAGGTAGTGGCACAGAGTAAGAGAGGGAAACTAGCTTTCAAACAGTGCAAGTTTTCAAGGTAAGGTCTACAAGTTGATTTGGTAGACACTGTATCAACTTTGATTATACTAGACAAAATCACATGTGACTCTCTCTCCCTCTCTCTCTTTGTACTTTCTCATGAACAGCTAAAATTCAAAAGCCATAAACTAGAAGCCATAAGGAATAGCTCAAAAGAACCCACCCATTGTTGGCAAAACAGGTGAGGTGATTTTTTGTGATGACTCGTGCCATCACTACCTTAGTTAATGGCATAAGTCTATGGTTACTATATAACAAAACAAAATAAATTCCATTTTATCAAATAACACATGATATTAGAGTGTTGCAGTAGAACAATAGTGGTGAAGATTAAATAAATCCAATAAGTATGACTTTGATACTCAATTATGACAACAAGACCATGTGGTCATAAGCCTTCAAAGGCATTTGCTCGAGTACCCCTGGTCGGAGGCTCACTGGTCACTCAGAGATCTCATGAACTAATATAAGGCCCATCTTCAGGCAATTCTCTCATGTGCGATGGATAAAGGATGTGCTTTATCCACTCCCGTCCACACAACAATTCAGACCAATGTCTCTCACAACAACCACCCAAAAATTGTCTTCGTGATGCTCTCCCACTGATAATAACTGAAGATCACTTATTGTCACATCTCTCTTGCTGACAGCAATCGCTCGATCGGACAAGACGATTCAACAAAACATCTCTTTAGCACTATTTAAAGGTTGATGAGAAAAGAAGAAGAAGAATGGGAACTTCAATAATGGGAATTTCAAACAATGACAACAAACAAGACAATCAAGATCTTCTAACCACTTGGAAGATTATAGAAAATAGGGCTAGTTACATCCTCCTGTAATATTTTAGTGAGAACATCTTGTAACAAGTACATAACAATAAAGATCATCCCCATTCTCCTCCAAAATCTTCTGAGAGACTTAGCCTTCTCTCGTAATTCATAAAGATTGACAACTTGATCATCAATAGCTGGCACCGTCCATGGGGATTAAGGCGATGAGTCCTTGAAGGTTCTCATCAGCAACATCATCTTCCCCTGTTTCTATCAATATCGCTCATGTGAATTCGATAGGAACCTAGGATGAGGAGAGTTGGTTTGATCTTGTAGACTATGTTAATCTCGACATGCATGCATCCATCTGCGCCATGGAACATGATGTCTCCTCATGATCATCCTCCATCCCAGGCTCGCCAGCCTTTGAGACCAGCGAAGTTGATCGAATACAAGAAGACAAGTCACCCTAGTCATCAATGCTACCTAGGGAACCAAACGGTCTAGCCTTGTCAGAATGCCCAGGCATCATGACAAGCCTGGTACTTTCAACTAGTAAACGTGGCAACAAGAATGTGATTCCATGATCCGAGGGTCAGAGTACTCTCAATGCAGTCGTGGGTGACCGCTATTCAATAATA
>CM029642.1:23928325-23978325 GCA_017311315.1 Dendrocalamus latiflorus
CAATTAGAAAATGGAGAGGAATTAGACATAACCAAAGAAGAAGATGTAGTAGAGGAGACCGAGGTGAAGTGGAGGCAGAGGAAGAAGTCTGAGCTCGCCGGCGTCGGTGGAGAAGTCGTCGCCGTCAGTGTCGGTGAAGAGGAAGCTGGGGTCGGGGTCGTCGATGAAGGGGATGATGCAGTGGTGGCGGAGACAGGGGCGGCCGACCGGGGTTGAAGAAGATCCGGTGGAGATCGGCGATGGCGTTGGCGGCGACTTGTGGATCTAGAGGGGCGCCGCTTGCTGGTGGTAGCCGAAGAGCTGCGGCGCCGAGGTGGGTCAAGAGAAGCGGCGGTGCGGTGGATGGCGGTGAGAGGCAGCGTTGGCTGGTGGAGGACGAGATGGGGAAGTAGAGCAAGAAGGCGGCGGCACGGGAGTAGGCGGCGCAGAGGAGAGAGCTGATGAAGACGGCAGCACCGAGGTAGTGGGGGCACAGGGGCGGCCGGAAGTGAGGTGAGTGCCGGCGCCGGTGCTGGAGAAGAAAGAGAGAGGCGGTGGAAAGAGATGGCTTGGCGGAAAAGGGAGGCGCCCTGGTGACAAAGAGGAGTGGCGGCGGGGGGCGCAGGGATGAAGTGGCCGCCGGCGAGTTTGGCCCGGCCTCGCCGGCGCCGAGAGTGGAGGAGGAGGAGGAAACTACAAGGGGGCGAAGGGAGATCGAAAACCGAGCTCAATGAAATCGGCGGTGGCGGCTAGGGCTTTGAGGCAAATCGAATGGGATTGGCAATTTTGCGTTTTAGTCCTGCGCCACTTTTTCCACTCTATCAATCCTGCGCCAAAATGACTAATTCCCGCGTTGCTGGGCTAAGCGCCAGGGATCATATATGCCGGCATATACTTATGCCGGTAATGATAAAAGTAAACTAGGCGTTTACAAATGCCGGCAAAACTTCTTTGCCGGCGTTTACAAACGCCCCTAATTATTAGATCAAACCCGGCACTTAGAAACGCCAGCAAAATGTCTATGCTGGCATTTACGTCTGCCCTGCTATACAAACGCCCCTAAATCTCAATAAACGCCGGGTTAAGTATAAACGCTGAGTTTGCTAAACACCCTCAAATCTTGGTTGTGTTGTAATGTCTGTGACTAGCCTGACTTTCGACCGGTTTGTCCATGACAACCTACTACATCGTGGGCCTATCTGATAGGGCAGTTAGCGTGCGAACTTATTCTCTGGAATAACTGCGCATAACTTTTCTTTACACTTGATGATAATCGCCTGGTGATGCAGAAGAACCACGTCTTTGACAAAAAAAATGTCGTCGGATGGTTATCATCCGACAAGTTAAGGCGCCTCTTAGCATGGAACAACCACCACTGCTTCACATGCTATATAAGAACTGACGTCAGGGAGGAGAAGGAGAGGCAAGGGAGGGAACGCAAGACATTCTGCATTACTTTCTTGCCTGATTGTAATTAGTTCACCGAGCAATAGCCACACAGGAGTAGGGTTATTATTCTCCCAGGAGAAGGCCCGAACATGTATAAAATCCCTGTGTCTTTCTCTGTGTGATCGTAGCCAGGTCGTTAAAACATCGATAGTTGGCGCCGTCCGTGAGGATCCTTCTTCCAAACTCCGATAATTTCTTGTCAGCAAATTCTCTTCTTTTTGACGTTCTCATGGAAGGAGAATTGGTTTGACCTGGTCAACTGCACAGATTTTGACAAGGATGTTTGCTACGACTATGAGTAGACCATGCTTTTATCCGATGGTGAGCCTGTCTCTAAAGATCCGTCACGATATCCCGAAGGTCGCACCACGGATAAGGTTGAGGAGGGCTCCTTATCCCCCACAATGTTACACTCCACAGAGGAACTAGTTTCTCTAAAGAGTAAGGTGTACGATCGGACAGGCAACAGAGGGGAGTGAATGGTGCCTAGAGATTTTTTCTCCAAATATTCGCATATTCCTTTTCCTCGATAGCTATGAAGATTAGGATATAAGGTCTACTTAAAAATAGAGGAACACAGAGCTCAGTATGACTAGAGCAGACTATTACGTGGTCGGTAAACCTCGGTCAGCCAAACTGAACACCACTGGTCAGCAGAGAAAATAACTTGGTCAAAAGGCTGACAACGTGGTTGAAACCAGCAAGTCAAAACCATCATGGTCGAAACCCAAGTGGTGGAAACCATTGTGGTCATAACCAACATGGTCGAAACCAGCGTGGTTGAAACCAACATGGTCGAAACCATCGTGGTTGAAACCAACGTGGTCGAAACCACTAGGTGCAATATAATCAAAGTAATGACTTGCCTTGCTCGGTTTGCAATGGCCTTGATTTTGCTCAATCCCTCCTCAATCATGATCTTGAAACTCTTGATCTTCGTCTGTATCCAAATCTTAATTTCGCTCGATCTGTAGCCTCTTCGGGACTCCAACTTCTAATTAGACGATAAACGATCAAAATCCAAATAAATCTAATGAACTTCAAAAGTCCACATAATTTCAATTGAGCTCATTTAAGCTTTTCTATAATTGGGGATATGAGAGAAGATTTAGTGAATTGTGGGATACTTGAAAACACCAAACGAAGTTTGAGCGAAAGGAGGAAATGGTGGAGAAGCTTTACTAGAATATTATGTTTGAACATGGCTAGGGATAGCTGATCGGGCAATATAATGGCTCGATCTTTAATTTAATAGCTTCTTTTATTATTTTATATTTAGTAAGAAAGTTCTCAGAGTTGGGTTAGACCTATGATAGATATGAGAGTCCACCTGGGTGCATGGTCTTATTTGTCGAGTGAGATAACTTGAGAGTTAGTGCCTTGAATTATTGGTACATTAATTGTTTTTAATTACCAATGGTGATTTTAAATCCATAGATATTGATAGGATGATTGTTATTTACGTGAGATTGTATTTTTATCAATAGTTCTAATTTAAATTTGTTTTCCAAATTCAATGTCAAAAGCATATTGGTTAATTACCTTTTCTTTAACTTAATTATCATTTACACAAAGTTGTATATATCAATAATGTCTCTGATTAGCAATTGGATTTGAAATAAATATTAATAACTCCCTCATTATGTTTGAGAGTTTCTTAATTACATATAAGGTATTCTTTAATTTAAATCTCAACATTTGTAGATTAATAATAGAGACTTAAAATTCAAATAATTACTTACTTATTTAAGCATTATTTGAAAAGGGGCTTCATGACTTTTGAGATGTGCAAACAATATTTATTAGTTTTACATGGCTTAATTTTACACTAATTATTCTTATATGATAATTAATTTGCTAATTTTTGCAATTTATTCAAGAGTAAAACTCTAATATTTTTACCTTGCATGGATCTTATTCTAATTTCATAATTAAATATTATTCTTATTTTTGTTTATTAAATTATATTTTATCAAATTTTCTATTTGGATAATTCTTATAGATTGAATTTAAAGATTGAACACTAACTGACTTGTAAATTTCTTAAATAGCTTTTGGTTACATGGGGCTCACCTTTCGCATGTAGAGGGACAGAGAGAGGGCAACACAACAAAGAATAGAGGCTTTGTCCTTCAACAGAACAGGGAAGTGAAAAATGGAATCCTGGGGTTGGAAGAGGCCATGGGACGCGGCGGCTCGGGCCAAGCGATGCCAAGTGTTGGTTAACGGTGGCTTGGGTGGCCAAGCATAGGGAAGCTGATCTGACCATACCACATACGCATACGACCATAGCTTCCAATATTGAACAGGAAGTGAATTCATTTTCTCAACTTCAATGTATTTTAAATGAGAATATGATGCTACCTAATGATGAAAATGTCTATTTGTGTAGCTATGCAAGGAGGATTGCATTAACCCTACACGCTCGTGGTTGGGGTCCACCCAAAGGTGAAGCCGATCAACACATCAAGACCAAGTTAACATCTCCCCCAACTCTTCCTTAAGGTCCTCACGTCACTTTTGTCTAAGTCAAAGTAAGAGTTTAAATTAGACACATTTTAGAATTCAATTCAGCCTCTAGAGACAGTACATAATTCAAACGTGCATAGAATTTGCATCCGGACTCCATTTACGATCTATGAGTATAGGATGGAAGTATTATCTCGTCATCTTTCCAATGGATTTAGCCCAATCACTAGATTCCTTTTGTGCACGTCGCAATCACCAAAACAATCCAGCACGGATTCAGCCTGACAGGACCGAGTTCAAACACGCATAGAATTCACATCTAATGTCTGTTTGGAATGTGTGAGTATAGAATGAAAATCTTATCTCTTCCTCTTTCCAACGGATCTAGCCCCATACCAAAATTCCTTCTGTATGCATCGGAATCAGTAAAATAATCTTTCGATTTTAGAATTAGAGATAGAGTCAGATATGATTTGATTAACTTCCATGTGTTGATAACTTATAAATACAGGCTGAATTGGCCATGTAATGCAAGCTTATTTAGATTAGGTTTCCACCATGAAACCTCATCGTGTGTTGTTGTGTCGACTAGACCAACAACTGCAATTGCAGACCTTAACTCTTTATGTTCCTCATTGATATTCGCAATATTCAGATTACTTTTTATCTTGTTCTTGCTTGTTCTTCCATTACTCCAGAAATTGGACCTCGTATTTAGGTCAACCACGTTTTTGGCATGATTGATAATGACAAGGGTGTGGTGTATCGATTGTAGGACGGACTTAGTCGTTTCAGTCAAGTAGCATCATCATCAACGTCATATCAATCAATCATAGTTATCATTCTCATCAGAAGATCGAGACAAATCTCCTCATCAGTTAGTATCAGAGCATAGATTGTCCGGTGAGATTTAGTTTTAGATTTGTGTTCATACCTATAACTAGAAAATTTCCCTACAAAAAGAGTTGATTTTCGCTGTCCAAACCCCATTGTGTCTTTCAACCTGTTAGTTCGGTTTGTTAAACTGAATTTAAATATGTTTTAGCTTTGTCTAGTTGCTGGTCATATCTTTGGTCCCATAAAACCTTCAAAAAAAATCCCACATCCAAAACAATCAAGAGTACACCAAACCTTAATTCCCAATTTCGGCTAGAAGACTCTCTCTTCTGCAGTTGCTACAAAAAAATGCCATAACTTTTGATCCCTTGACCCTTTTTGAGTGAAACCATACCATTAGATGCATAACTTCATTATCTATCTTCCTGTTAAATTTTGCTTCATTCCAGTAATTAAAGCAGTGAAAAGATATCTATGGTGAAAGTTGACCTAATTGAACTTGTAACAGTCAGCACTTGTAATTTTTGTGCGAATTGTTCTGTCAGTTTCCAAAAGTTTACCCAAAAGAAAAATTGTATAAAAAGCTATCGAGAAACAAAGAAAAAAGAATCATTGGAAAAGAGGCAACTAACAAAAAGTTACGGTCGAAATACCGACGTCCTGTCTAGTAGACAGAAATATGCCAGTTTCATATTTGGGTCAATACATATGCTTTTCACTCCAAAATGTATTCAATTGAATTATCTTGTGTCTATCACTCATATACCTTGTTATACACTTGCTTTAGCCTTTATCCATCTTTTGTTGATCAATAACATTGGTTAAGTGCTAGATACGAACTATAATTCAATTCGGTGCAATTTCTGAAATTAACTGATTATTCTTCGTTGCTACATATCTGGAGCCTTCCAAGCTACACCTACTACTAACCGATACAGGTCTTGACATACTAGCAATCGCTATACACATCACTTGAGTCAAGTTATCAAGAACCAGCCACCGGTTGCACCACTTGTTTTGCATTGGTAAGAACTTATAAGAGTTTGGTAAGAGTTTAAGAGATGTCTAACTTGTCAAGCTGCACTCCTTAGTAGTTGATAGGGACTTACATAATTCTCGTGTATTTCCTTGTTTTCTACTAACCATGACAGGTTCAAGATAATATAAGAGGAATTTTTGTGAGAGCAACAATGTGTTGGATCAGCTTAATAAGGCCCTCACTACCATCAACAACAGAATAATGAACCTTGATAAATGTCCACCCCCAATTATTCAATGTGCACTATTTCCTCCTGACTCTTCAGCAGATGAGGATGATGATGGCAATGAGAACAACTACATCGCCAACACTAAAGTTGAGTGCTCTAATGATCGTGATCGTCGTCGACTCTGGCAAAATCAATGAGGTATGTATAGGTTACAAAGAGAGGTATGTGATGATGATGCATTAACTAAAGTCAAGTATGCTTTGACATCCTTTGCTGGTAAATTTGATCCTGATGCCTATATTGACCAGGAGATAGTATTAGATAAAGAATTTGAATATTATAATTGGTCTGATAGGTAAGAGATTAGAGCTGCAACTAGTGTTTTTATTGATAATGCAATACTTTGGTGGAAGTATCTTGGTAGACACAGTAGAATCTTGAGAAACATATGCATATCATATTGTTCAATGACTAACAGTTTGCAGGAAGTTGAGAACCATGTTGAAGAGTAGATTAAGCTGATTGAGCCACCAACTCCATTGTTTGAGAAGGAAGATGAGGAGATTAATGCACCTAATTATCTAGAAAGAGCCAAAAAGGTAAAGATAATAGTGCTATCAACACTCAAGGTGAGTATACTTGTGAAGAACTACAATTGTCCACTGTTCATGCTACTTTAGAGCAAAATTTAGTGGAAAACATTTTGATATGCATATGATTCAAGTAGAGAATTCAGACTGCATTGATTTGAGTGCTGAGAATGAGTTGTGCGCTAATTTCTTGTATAAATCTCTAACACAACCAGAAATTAAACCTGATACTCCTATTTTAATTCCAAATCTATGTGCTGAAATAAATGCTTTTGATTCTATCAATGTGCAGATGATCCATGCTGCAGATGAGCTGAATGAGATTTCTTCTTCTAACACTTTAGGTTATATTGAGATTGATCATCCTTGTGAATTGAGTTGTTTAGAGAATAAGTTATTTGAGATTTCCAATTTGCTTTCATTGTTTCATTATAAATTTTATTTCAAAGGTGAGTATGATGAAAAGGAAAATTACATGGTTCATATATTTTGCATAACTTCAGAACTGAAAGGTTTAAACTTTGGAGAAGAAACATTGTCTTGTAGAGGAAACTAATGGCACCAACCTTAATATTTCTAGTTCATCTAGTGTGCTTTGTGTGCTATGCTTTCAAGAAGGGGAGCGTTGTGGGCTACTTCCATACACCAAAACTATTGCTCTATTTGCATCGAAAAAGAATTTGCTTCCTACTGAGATCATCAATATCCGGTCACAGTCTAATACCCTCTTTTCAAAGGAACAGAAGCCGGACGAGACACATAGATATATAGTTCCAACATCATCTAGTGAGAATATTTCCAATCAGGTACACTCATTTCAAAGAGGTTTTACCTTATTTAATATACAACTTATGATATTACATAACGAGAGTTTGTTGTATCCTGTCGGAACCCGGAGCAACAACTCCTAGATCCTCTTTGTAAATCGCACTAGTCCAGTATCAGCTAGTGCAGACAGTAAACAACAAAGATAAATATCAACCATAATGACATTTATTAACTAAATATGGGCAAGATTGCCAAAGTTTACATCAACGGCACATAAGCCAAATTTAAATACTAGCAGCGGAAGAAATAAACCAAAGCGGAAGAAGCCCAACAAGCCTGCCCACAGGCAAACGACAGTAAGACGTGGCCTACTCGTCCAAGTCTTCACCGTAGTCGAAGTCGTCTTCCTCTGTGCAGAGATAGAAAGGTAAGTACAAACTTGTACTATGCAAATCACACGGAGAAATGCATCATAATGATAAAGGCATCAATGGAAGGCTTATAGAGTTAGTTCGCATAAAACAATATTTAAATAAATACAATAAATAGATGGAAGATGATGAATTTAATATAGTAAAAACTGTACTTGTAATTGAAAAATACTACCTTCAGTGTAGGCTCCGACCAAACACCAACCTATCTACGGGCATCCCACCCGGACCATCTTTTCCCAAAAACATCTCGTATGGACTCCATCCATCCACACTCTTCCACTACGCAACTCTGATGGATTCCATCCATCCACCAAGTTTCAATCTCTCACGGATTCCATCCATCCGCAAGGTTTTCAAAAACCATTTTGAAAAACAAAATCTAATCCATGAAAAACTTTTACACAGTATGCCCAAGACCATGGGCACGGCTATCCAGGATAGATTACACACTCTACAGAGGTTGTACAGCTTTATCCACAAAACATGATCATCCCGTATTGCCACCGAATTACACACTTCCTTAGGTGTGCGGCGAGGAGATCATGACAAGGCCTTTACAATGCAAAGCCTTTAACCTGGCCAAGCCAACTCTAAGATTTCACCCCAGTAACGAATCCACCAGACTGGGACCTTCTCTTGAGCCGAGTGAGACTTCACATGGCACCGACCACGCTCACTTCAACCTACAACTTAACTCAGGTTGGGACTCTGCAAATTATTTAACCAGGGTTGTCCCTTACCAACCTTGTGGTAGTACGATAGGGCTTTGCAACAGTAGCTCATAGATCGGTCCTTAATTGACTTAAGCTCAATCACATACCCCCTGTGCCCAACAATCAACCCTGTGTCTCCGAACAACAGGGCATGCCTGCACCCACCACCTAACCATTAGCCTAAGTCTAAACCAGATTTCATATTTTATTTTTAAAATATTTCATGAACCTTCTTGACTCACCGAAGTCAAGAATACATTTCAAAAGCTTATAATTTTATGTGAAAAGGTATCCCAAAATCAAGATTATATCTAACCAGGTTTAAGCATTTGATATAAAAATTCTCTAGCCAATACTAGTGTACTAACTAGAGTTTGATTCTAGGGTGACAAGGTGTTGAGGAATTCAATATCAATGGAGGAATTAACAAGTAGGCAATAACTAAATTTAAAACTGAATTGAAATACGTTGAATAAAATTGAGCATGCAATATAATTTAAAACAACATAATTTTATTTTGAAATGTGAGATCAACATGATCAAGGAGTGTGACTTGACTTGTTCTTCAGATGGGTGCAAATCTTCGTCGAGAAATTCTCCCGAATCGTCGCAGTCTGCACGTGAAAATAACCCACCAAACTCAAATAAATTCAAATAAGCTCAAATATTTGAATTGAGGGCAGAAATGGATAGAGGGAAATTTTTGATGAATTTAGAAATTTCAATGGGCTCAATCGGAGTTAGGACGAAGGAGAACGGGCTCTCGAAAGTTTGAATTCAGAGAAAATGAATAAACTTGAATTTTGGAATTATTTTCCTAAAGGAAAATGGGAATTATGACGTCAACAGGGATTTCTTTTTCGGCCGATTTATTTTTCTATGGGCAAATGGAATTATGGCATCATGCTTGCATCAACCCTGGGTGGATTTTTCGAACAGGTGACCGACAGGTGGGCCCGAGTCTATGGACCGGGTCCACCGACCGAAGGGGGCGCTGATGTGGCGAGGCGCCGTCGAGGGGTGCTCGAGCACGGCAGTGGCGGCGGCACTCCGGCGCACAACGGCTGGCGGTGAGTGGCGCAAGGCTGAGAGGGGGCGATGGGGATTCCAGTGCTACCTGGTGCGGGGCTCGGCGGCGAGCGGAGGCGGCCGGCGACGAGGAAGAAGTGGAGGCAGCTCGGGTACTCCGGCGCGGTGGCGGTCTGGCGGCGCTCGGGCCCAGAGGAGAGGCAGAGGAGTTTCGCACGAGCCCGGCGGAGGTGATGGCGGCGTTGGCTGCGCGAAAGGAGGCTCGGGTTGACAGCGATTTCTCACCGAAGCTGGTGGCGGCGGCCAAGGTGGGGGAGCACGGTGCGGGCGAGCTCGAGTGGCGGAGGGGAAAAATTGAGGGTGGAGGGGGGTGGAGTGAGGAACGGGGGTGCTCGGGGATCCGTTTATGGGGGCGGAGGGGAGCGGGGGCGCGAGAATCGGTCGCCGGAGTCGGCGCGGGGATGGCGGCGGTTGCGGGTGGATGAGGCCGAGCGGGCGCGAGGAGTGGGGAGGAAGGTGGGCGCGGGGCTTGCGGGCGGGGATGGGGAGTGGGGAGGTGGGTGTGCGTGCGGGAAGGGAGCGAGCGGGCGCTAGATGGCCGGCGGGTAGGGCGGAGGCGGGCGCGGGAGGAAGAAGACAGGGAAGAAGGATCTGACGAGTGGGGTCAGCCGGCAGTGAGAGAGAGAGGGAGAGAGTGGCTGCCGGGTGGGGCTGGGGAGAGAGGAAGAGAGGAGAGGGACTCGAGTGGCTGAGATTGTGCCACGGGGACGAGGCAGAAATCGGGCGGCCGGGGAGTTAGGTGGGAGGCAGCGGCGGGACATGGGCCGGGTTGAGGCGGCCAGGCCAAAATCAGGCCGCACACGTGTCGCACAAAGAGGGAGGGAAGGAGGATTGGGCGGGCGGTCGGATGGCGGCGACGTCGACGGATTTGGACCGTCCACGCGTCAGCCGAAGAGAGGGGAGATTTTATTTTTGATTTTGATTTTCAGAAAACCCGAGAAAATTCAATAAAGCTCAAAAAAATATGAAATTAACTCTTTGTGTTCCTCATTGATATTCGCAATATTCAGATTGCTCTTTATTTGCTTTTGCTTGTTCTTCGATTGCTCGTAGAAATTGAACCTCGTGTTTAAGTTAACCGTGTTCTTGGCACGGTTGATGACGACAATGGTGTGGTGTAGCGATTGCAGAACAGACTTAGTCTTTTTGGTCAAGTAGCATTATTGTCAACGTCATATCAATCAATCGTAGTTATCATTCTCATCGGAAGATTGGGCCAAATCTTCTCATTAGAGGCCATGGGGCAGTGGCGGCCGAAGGGAAGGGAGAAGAAGAGGGGGCGAGCACAAGCATGAGAAGGGTGCAAGGAAGGTTATCAAACAAGTTGTGGAGGTGGAGGAGCACTAGGGAAGGAAGATGATGTGAGGCTAGGGCAGCCTAGGGTGCTTCACGGCGTCGAGGAGCTGAGGCGAAGGATCCTGGAAATTGATTTGGGGGGAATGATGAGGAGCCTTGGAAACACGTTTTGACATGAGAGGATTTTGCCGGGGCTCACCAAGAGTAGTGGTTGCACTCGGGCAGAGTCATGGCCAGCACAGACATAGGGACAGCTTGGGCGGTGCTTGGCTTGGGGAAAGAGTGGAGGAGGAAGGGGCAACGGGGGGAGCAAGGAGGCAAGCCCAGGAGCTTTATAGCCAAAAAAGTAGTAGTGGGTGTGCTGTTGTCCGACAGTGGGAGGCGACGCGTGGGGGGCATGCAGGCATGGCCAGGTGGTACAATGTGAGGCGTGATGGGGACAACGTGTGTGGGCACAACGGGCACGATGGGGTTGGGCCAGCTCGGGGCGGCGAGAGCACATGGCAGGCATGGGTGGTGCGACGTGCGCACACGATGCAACTCGACGCTAGCGTGGAAGATGCGGCAGGGATAGTGAGCATGGGGTGCGGTGTATGGCGCGGGCACACAGGCACGGTTCATGCGGTGTAGTGCAGGGGTGCACATGGGAGTGGCAGAGGTGGGTTTTGGTCAGCCATGGAGCAAAGCAGGGAATAGGGAGAGAGGAAAAGAGAGAAGAAGAGGGTGGGCCCGGCTAGTAGAGAGAAAAAGAAAGAGGAATGAGAAAGTTCTCATTTCTGAGTTTTGAATAGTATTTGATTTCAAATTTGAATTCTTGGCTCAAACATTTGGATAGTATGTTCCTTTACTTTTGTTTTATTTAATTTTGATTTCCAAATTCTAATTTCAATTTGAATTTGAATTTCAAATTTTGTTCAATTCAATTTCCATTTGCTTTGGTTCCTGAGCCAAAATTTTATTTTCATCTTTACTTTGAACTTGCTTGGCAGAATCCAATCGAAAACCCAAGGAAATATGAATAACACCAAATTGCAATAAAAGGTTTTAAAGTTTTTCGAATTTTCAAACATTCCTAAATTTGGCATGTTACAACTGAGGAAAAATTCACCATGCTACAGTGGTGTGCATTAGCCACACACCATTGGTTCCGAAACCAAAGGCTAGCTATGGATGTAACTGCTATAGTAGAAGTACTGTAGTATCGCTGTTTGGTATTCTAGCATATAGCAGCCATTATGCAACGTTGGATCTTGATCCAACGCTGGATACATGTCCCTAATGCAAAATCACTGTTGCTTCTCCGCATTTTGCTCTACAATGCAGGATTCAATTCCCATGTACTGGATGTGGTAGTTGGGTTTATATCGTTTAACGCAGGCTATGGTACCCTTTGATGTAAATTGCTCTTCTTCTAACTCTTTTATTTTAAAGAATCAAGATTGAGAGACCATGTAAGATGGTTCAGATTAATTTGTGATGAATTATTGTCACTTGTGTGGAGTTAGATTTTGAATTTTGTAAAATTTATAATTTTTCATATTCAGCTTCAGACCTAGGGGCTAACTGGCCTAGGAAGTGGTCAGACCGGCTACCGATCAGACCAATCAGCATCAGCAGTTTGATTGGCTGCCGTCAGTGGTCTGACCGGCTGATGTCAGCGGTCTAACTAGCTAGGTGTGTTGCCTCAGTTGGAAATTATTAATTTGGAAATTTTGGTCTTGGGTAGTTTGTTTTGACCTAGGTCAAGACATACGTGTTGCATGAAGTATGGTTTTTTTACTAACGTGGGTCAATTTGTGAAGAACTTGTTCCTGAAAATGATTTCTTGGTTATTGGATGTGTAGGAATACTTGGAGTCAACCATAGTCAACAACGAGGATCAGAGCTACGCTTATGGAGGAGTTGAGGCTCAGAATGATCAGGAATGTCGAGTGAGACGGTTGAATTTAAACATGGCACAACGAAGGCGGGAAATGTTGAAGAGAAGGTTCAAGCGACAAATTGCACCAAGTGACTTGGTCGGTCTAAGTGAGACGTGGTCCGGTAGAATAAGACCGAGAGATACTTGCTGACGCATGATATACCAGTGATACACTTTTTTAAAAGAATCAAGGTCGAGCTCAAGCTAATAGCTGTTGCAGTATAATTTTAATCAAAAGTCAATGGTTAGAAGTAAGAAGCCGCAAAGAAAAAAGCCAGAAAAAGATTTGCCCTTATGGCCTTTGGTAATAAATCCCCACCTCCCATACTATTATCTCGTTGTTGTAGCCAGCATCACAGTTGATCTTGAAACATGGTGCAGGCGGTACTTCCCATTTGCTCTAGTTTGGCACACAAGTAGGCTTCTCTTTTTCTGATAATTCCTGAAATTCATAAATGTTAATGTGTGATCCACAATTTATTATTGTGTCTATGTAGAATACTGCGTCAGACGTTGCACCGAGTGGGACAAAAATAGATAATCAAAAGAACGGAAGACACGAATTTAACAGAAAAAACTTTGCAGGAAAAAGCAAGGATGCATGAATGCGAAATTCACCATAAGAGAATATGTTTATAATGAGACTCTTGTACTTCCTATAGACTATAGGGGTAAATTTATAGTCTAGGGATCAGAGTCCTGAACGGAGAAAGAAACCAAATCAGAGTAGGATGCGCTAGCCATTGCCACATCTAACACAACTTGGCACATCCACCGCTCGGCGCCAGCACTGACGTAGTGTCCAACATTGATATGACGAAGAATTCATATCATACTTTAACAATATTTACTTGAGACGAATTCGCTCTTGTAGTCAAAAATCAAATCTCCTCAAAGAAAGTCTTTTATCACCAGACCTTATACCTCGAAAGTCTATTAGACTAATCTTCAACGAGAAAGATTGGAGCAGTCTTATCCAAACGCTACTTACAAAGCAAAATTGAGCAAACCACTAGTAGATCTACACACACAACTATCAACCAAGCAAACGAACAAATCTGGGTATTTAATAATTTATAACCTGAGCAAAAGTCTGAATCTGTGCAACTAATCTCCTGAAACAAATGCTCAATCATTGAAGGGCATAAGCCAAAATATCACTTGTGGTGTTAAATAGATAGCGAATAACTCATATTATGGAAGCTGACATACTCTGCCTTTAACACAAAACTCTGCATACAACGCTTATTGAAAGGGCAACTTGCACGTGTGGCATCATGTACATCAAACCAGCGACTTCAAAAGTACATGAATTCCACGACATGGCTGCAACTGTTCCTATAAAATTATTTAGATAAAAGAAATTCTTATGCCATTCATTAAGAATAAACTATAGTAGACTCCTCGTATCAAGCTATGACACTTGACAAATATTGTAGTATCTACGCAAAAACATTTTCCTTCTTACACTTAAAATCCCTTATCTCGAATTGAAATTAAATGAAACCTTCAATTTTAAATAGCAAAACTCCGAAGGGTATCATGCTAGCTACCATTAGAGTGCTATAAAATTTCTGAGAATTAGTTATCTCCATGACTAACATTGAAGTTTTTTAAAATCTTTTCAATCAAGCGTAGCTCAAATAATGTTAAATACCTTGTATCTTAATCCAGTAGTGAAAGATCATGCAAACATTTTCATACGCACCTAACAAATTTCGTCGGGAAAACAAACAAAACACCGTTCGCTTGTCCGTCTCGGGTTTCGAGCTTTTTTTCCCCCTCTCTCTCTCTCTCCTAGCGCTAGGACGGACGCTTGGCCTGCTGCCTCTGGCTTCCTCGGTTTCTGTTTTTTTTTCTATCGCTATGATCGAAAGAGGCCTGAGCCCGCTGCTTCGCCTCGGGTCTCGTTGAGGATGCCTTCACGCCGTGAACATGCCGCCGTGCGTACCGTGCGTGGAGTCGGGATCGCTCTTCCCGGTCAGCAGATGAGGATTAAAATTTAGAGTTCTATGTCCTTTATTATAAAACACACTATTAAAATAAACAATGAAAAAAAGGACATAAGGATTTAACTGAAACACCCCGAAAAATTCGAAATTTTGAATTTTCTTGAATTTCTTTTGAGTTCGAATTTCTTTCCCAATTTGGCAGATTTCTTGAAAATACGCCTTCTCTTTTTGCAAATACGCCTCCCCCTCCTCCCTGGCGCTCCCATGCGCGCGCGCCCCTGTTACTACCAGCCTGCACCCACGGCTCCACCAGTCAGCCTCTTCCCTCTGCGTTTCCCTTGCTCCGTGCGCCACCTCCTTCACATTCACCTCCCCTGGCCACGGCGCCTTCACATTCATTCCCCTTTGCCGCTCCATTACCTTCATCCCCCTGCTCAGCGTGAAGCAAACGCTACCAAGAAATATCTCGTCATGGAAACCGACCTACACCGGCCATAAAACCCAATTCTCACTTCCTTAAGCTTTCTAGCACACTCATAAACCTACTCCCACAGCCAATTGCACTCGCATCGCCCCTGCCGCCTGCAATCGAAGTCCCTGATCCGATGAGCCCTAAAATCAAATCTTGTGATTCCGTCAATATTAATTCAATTCCTTTCGCTAAAACCTTCTCTGTTACCCCCTCAATGCATGGATGAACTCGTTGGAGCGGGAGCATTTGCCTATCACCCTGGCCTCGAAGGTCGCTGCCGACCGAAGGGGCCTTGCCGTGGCCAGCTCACTCGGGCTATCCTCGAGCTCAACCGACAGCTCCAATGTATTCCCTAGGGGCTGTAGATAGTGAAAACGCAACCGCTTAGGTCTAAACTCCACCGGAGCTCTTTAACACCGCTGTGAGAGCCACCACCTTCCTGGCTGCCGGCGACCATTCCCGTTTGCCCTCACCTCCCCAAAAGCCCCGAAATGGAATCCCTGTGCACAGCCGCACCTTTTGGTAGAAGCTATCCCCTGTGAGCCGTACCACCGCTGGCGATGGACTTTGTTTCGCCGCTAGAACCGGGAGTCGGGAGGAAGACGATGACTCCCCGCCGTTGATCCCGTTTCATCCGAGCGTCGGTGTAGATTTGAATCTCGACCGTCAGCCCCTGCGTCTCACCTCCATCCGAACACTCGCGCTCGCTCCATCGTGGCCGTCTACGCTGGCCGCGCGTCACACATCGTGTGAGACCCAGATTTTGCAATCCGGAATCTACTGTGTTGACTGCACTATTCCCTGGATCAGTAGATAGTGCACACAGTTACAGTTCTGAATATCAAAGTACATATCATGCGGAAACATAATTAAAATAATAAACTTACTCATGGGCCGATTAGGCCGAAATCAATAAATTGCAGCAGCGGAAGAACGAAGCACACAGGTGGGACCTTCAGGACATGCCCACAGGCAGCCAACTGGAGGTTCGCGACCTAGTTCTCGACATCTTCATCTTCTTTGCCATCGTGATCCAAAGTATTGTTGAAGCGCAGTGATCTGATTCCTGCTCCTGAATTTGTCGCAAAAGCGAGCATGAGCACTCCGACCCCGTGCTCAGCAAGCCAATACACAGAATGCAGTATATAACATGTATGGCTAACAAAGGAAAGGCTCGGGTTATTTTATTTGCCAAAATTTGCTTTTAGCAGCATTATTACTCTTATTTAATCAAAGTTATATTATTACTACCTAACTCCACACTACAATTACCAACATCGACTTAATCCACTGAAAATGCACTCTATTTATTGACTGCTGTTTAAAACTTCCAAACGGCAAATATCGTCATTTATTTAATCCACCGATCATACTTTGTATTTTGAATTACTATTCATCAGCCCCTTACTTCTGGACTCTAATAATTCTTTAACATAATTACTATTAATCCACCGATATCACTTGTATTCAATTCTTTTGTCATTGGTTCCAGTTCCTAATTCATCTCATTTTCTTCTATCTATCACTAGCTGATCCTCAATTATACTTCCACCGAAAATTCAATTTACCAAGATTCTAATCCATTAATTGTTATGCATCTTCCAATCTTCTCATAAATTCAATTCGTCCCTCTAGTAATTGATCACCTCCTATTAATTCCCTATATTGACAACATCTCCCAAGGATTAACAATCACTATTATATATCCCCCAAGGATATCATTAATCAAGAATTATAATCCAATACTTGTATTATTCCACCAAATCCTCAAAAGTTCATTTGATTCACCTAGTAACTGAATCTATTAATTCTAATATTGACATTGCCCAAGAATTTATTTATCGGTGTCATAATCCAATATTTATCTGTGCAATTCCTAAACTTCCAAAAATCGTTTAAATCCTCTATCTAGCCTATCATTTAGCTAGATTTTACCAATTTATTTCCTCCAGAACCCACACTATCATTTCCTATTCAAGATCGACATGAATCCACCAATACCTCTATATGCATTCTACAAACATTCCTCTCTTTTACTCGCGACCCTATTTATTCCACCCATATTTTATTTTGTAAGAATAGAAATGCCACTATTTGAAATATAATACATAAAATTTCCTGAGACCTAGCAGTTTTGAGCAAAAACATAATGTTCAAGGAATATTAACATGAACTTCCATACATATGGCATCACACCATATGCCTAATATCACCATAATTTCTCCATACATACGGCATCACACCGTATGACATTTTTCAGCGTTATAGCCGCTTAACTTACCACTGGGACGACACCCAGGAACCACTGGGACGACACCCAGGACAACTCAAATCTGGGCTTTCCTCTGCCCTTCCACTTTTCCATTCCCATTTTTCAAACATTTTTAAATAGAACTATATCTGGTTGAGTTCCCATGTCCGCCCTTGACCGTGGGCACGGCTATTCGAATAGTTTTGACTCTGCAGAGTTTTGCACACTTTACCCACAAGAGATAAATCCACCCGTTGCCCCACATGATTCCTTAGCCATGCGGTTGAGTAGAATATCACAGGATTGTTACAATGCATAGTCCTACTGTGGTTACGCCCGCTAAGGTCTATCTTCCGTAGGATACGACCATCCCTCGGGAAGGGTCCCTCGTGAGCCATCACGGGCAAAGGCGGGGATACGACCATCCATCCCTTTGCTCGTGTTCACACCTTCACGTAACCACCTTAGAGCCATACAAATTAGTTAACCCTGCCTACACTTTGCCAGCTTGTGGTTGTACTGTTTTACACGGGTGACATGACAAGATTCAGTCCTTAGTGGTATCTGGGCGGTCTACCACTAACCCACTTGTGCAATCACTGCACCACACGCATACACACCATCGAACCAATCCGCCCAGATAATTAAGCAAGTTGGGGATCTTGGGAGTGTAAAATAATCATATCCAACATATACCAGTCATTATCACAACGACTGCCCAAACCAATTTCTCATGAATAAAAAGTGATGCTTGGGACAATTTCTTGCCCCGAGTTCCTAATCAATGCTAAGCATGGCATACGGTTACGGACTTATTTTCGAAATGCTACTAATATATTTTTGCTAGGGCGACAAGGTTCACACATTCAAATACTCAAAGGAGGGGTAATATTATTCAATGTAAACAATGGCATATAACTAGAATATCCAATCTAGCATGCATTTGCATAAAAATAACAGCAATGCAATTTGTTAATTTAAAACAAAGTAATTTGCAGAAATGTAGGTTCAACATGATCAAAGTATTGACTCGCCTGGCGCGGTTTACCGCGATCTTGAGCTCACACAATGGTTTCTGTCGAGCTTCTGGTCGTTATCTTCACTTCGAGCTTAATCTGGCTGGATCCACTGAATCTTTACGACTTCCAATTTCTAATTACGCGACCATCAACTGAATCCAAATGAAAGCAAATAACTCAAAAGATCCAAATAAATCCGAATAAACTCATCTTTTGTTTTATTGTGAGTTAAGAGGTGGTTTGGGTGATTTGAGGCAAGGCCGGCGATTAATCGATCTTTTATTAGCAATTTTTCCCTTATTGTTTTTATATTTATCAAGGAAGTTCCATGAGTTAGGATGGACCTACGAGTAGGTGTTATTTTGTCGAACGTTACTTTTCAGGGTATCTTGGCTTACCGAATAAATTGTAAAGTCTAAGTGTATAGCATTTTATGGGGTGACATTTTTATGTGCATTTTAGTTGTTACTAGTCATATCTTACTATTTCATGCTCATCATTCTTATTTATTAATCTAGTATCAAGATTTAATTATTAGTACCATTATTATTTTATCTATGCATTAGTTTCGATTTGGCTTAGTTTTATTTTTAATTTAGATATCGTGACAACGCTTGGTAGATATCGTTTTATGTGAACTTAATTACTCATGTTAATGGTTACCTACTTACTTTAGAGTATCCATATTAACTTTGGACATTTAACCAAAATCCCCCTTTTTTTTATTACAGCTTTTAATTAATGATTACACTTTTAGATAATTATTCAAACCATACAACCATTCATATATGAGCTAATCCAAATTTAAGTCCTAAATTTCTCTCTTATGCTCTAATTAAATATATTAGCTTACCTGGATTATTTTCCTAAATTTTCCTTAATTTTACAAATTAAACTGGATTAACAACAATAAATCAAGAGGAAGTACAAAATCTTTTAGATGTGTGCGCTAGCCAACTGGGCGTGTGGTCCTTCGTGACTTTAGAGGGAGCAATATTACTGAAGAGCATATAGGTTTGGGGACTACTCAGAGGAGCTATCGGCTAAAAACAGGGGATGCTGCCGGCGCAATCGGGCATGCGGCGGCGCCGGCGAGGGGATGGCCGGGGGTTGGGGTAGCCGGGAAAAATGGAATCGCCATGAGGTGAGGGAGCTGTTAGGGAGGCGGCGCGGCCTGATACAGCGGGGAGGCGTGAGGGCGACAGTGCGGAGCGGCCGGCGGTGGGGCGAAAAGGGGCGGCGGCGCCGGAGGAAAGGAAGAGGAAACTGAGCGGCGCGGGAGCAAGAGGGGGTTCCGAGAGATCTCACCGTGCGGGTGGTTGGGCCGGAGAGAGTCCACGGTGGGCTGGCGGCGTGGACCGGCGGCGGCGCAGAGGGAGCCACTGTGGCCGGCGTGCTACGGCGAAGGAGAGGGTAGGGCGTGGCTCGGAGAAGCTTCAGGGCAACTTGGGGATGCTCTCTACGGAAGGAATTGAACCGAAATGCGATGAGCAAGAAATTCGAGTGGTGGCAGTGATTTCGGCCGGCGGTGGAGAGGAACGTGATTCCGGCGAGCTCGAGCGCTGGGGCTTCGATCCCGTGTGAGAGGAGGATGAGTGGAGGTGGGTGACGCGTGTGGGGGTCTTGGACAAGCTTTATAGGCGGCGGAGCTAGCTGGCGACGTGCGGAGCAGGTGGCCGGGCATGGCGACAGTGCAAGGGACAGCGACGGGGCTGGTGCGGCGGCGCAGGGCATGGGCGATGAGTGATGACCGGGCGTCGTGCGACGTGCTGCAGCCGCCAAGCGTGTCGGCCGGCTTTTTGACCGAGCGAGGAGATGAGAGGGGCGACGTGGAAGTTGCTCCACCACGGAAGAAGAAAGGAGGAAGAGACAGAGAAGGAGCAGGCGCTCGGGGAAGGAAGAGAGGAAAGGAGGGGAGGCGCTGCGAGCGGGGCCCAGCGGCCAGAGGCAGAAAAGGGAAGAGAAATGGGGAATGGGTCCACATGTAATAGAGTAGGGAAAAATTGAAGGAAAACAGAGATGGACTTTACCATTTTCTGAACTTCGAATTTTTGATTTTTGAACTTTTAATTTGCACTAACATTTTACTGATTTTTGGATGTCATTTAGAATTCACACTTTAAATTTCCCACTATTAAATGAGAGTGTTTATTATTATTTTCATTTAGGTTATAGGTGTATATGCGAATATATATATATACACATTGGTATTTATGTATATGTGTTTGTATTTTATTCATTCACTTTTTATTACTATTTATGTCATTATTTCCAAAAAATGAGATTTTGTTATTTCCCTACATTATTAATTATGCCTTTATTTCTAAAGTAAGACTTTGTATTTTTAATTTAGGTTTCTCTCTTCTTATACTGGATCATCTTTTCAGATTCTTCTTGTAAATTACTAATTCTCTATTATTTAAATATGTTTGTTTCTTCTTGTTTCTTTTTATCCTTTTGGAACCTTCAACCAAATTTTTCAGAGAAATACCATAAATTCCAAGTTCAAAATAAAATATATTGCAAAAATAAAAAAAAATCATATTTTCAAATTTAAAATTTTCAGGATGTTACAAATCTACCCCCCTTAAATGAATCTCGACCCCGAGATTCCGGTAGAGTAGAAAGAAGCAGGGAAGGTTAAATTCAGCTAGCAATAGGCTTTAGAGTTTAGCTGGTCGTAACGATCTTGCAAATTTTCTTGGTCTGGGTCGATTAGAGCTAACATAGATTTGCTGCACTTCCGAGGTAGTCTTACATTATATCAATACTTCCAAAAGTAGGGACACATCATAGTAGTTCTCCAACAATCTTTGTCTACTCTTGCTACCCCCCTTAAATAAATGGTAACAGACATCAGTCATCCTTTTTAGCTTTTGGCATGACAAGTCCTATGGCGACTTGAAGACTCATCCGTTGTATCTCAGCTGCTTTGGTCAGCAACGGGCTCATGAAACAGTCTTTGGGGCAGTGGTCTTGTCCTTCACAGAGAAAACATGTCATCTTTCTCGTTGGACATTCTCCTGGCAGGTGGTCTTTTCCACAGTTGGGGCAGTTAACCGTACATTGACTTTTCTCATGTCCCTTTGCCCCACAACGCCTGCAAGCGATTAGGGTCTTGAGGCAGTCGTCCGGGTAATGGTATTTCTTGCAGTATAAGCAATAGGGAACTGGGCAGTTGTAGTAGTAATGTCCGGTTTGTCTACATGTGAAACATGCTCCTTGTCCTACTTGTCGTAACGGAGGACAGTGTTGTGCGACATGTCCTGCTTTGCCACATTCAATGCATGTATTATTCCGTGTAGCTTCCTGGTCTAGTGGCAGTATCTTGGTGGTTGCAGCTTGTTCTTCTTTGGAGTTGATAAGGTTTTCTTCGCCGGAGCTAAAGTTAATAGTGACGACATCCATTACTTGCTTGTCTTTCCTCTTGATGTGGCAATTCTTCGCGTCATGCCCTGATTCGCGGCAGTGGAAGCATTTGCGTTTCTTCCCTTGAGGCCTACTTGATACAGGGCTACTGTTACTTTTATTGTGATGGCTTCTCCCTGACACTTCTTGCAGGGTGAGGTTATGTGATGGTTGGTACGTATGGCTGGGGCTATTGATACTAGTGAATCTTTCCTTGTTAGGGTTAAGGTTGGTGGCGATGGCATCATTTGCTGGTGTTTCTAGATTCCTTTTGGGGCACCTATAGGCATAGTGCCCTACATCTCCACAACTAAAACAAGTAAGGTCTTTTTGAGGTTTGCCTGGAGCAGCCCTGCTGTTATTTTTATTGTGACTGCCTCCTTTTGGTACTCTTCGCGGAGTGGGGTTTGGTGACAGATTGTAGGGACGGTTAGGGTTTTGGCGAGCATCAATTATCATTCTCCCTCTCTTACTTCTGACTGTGGCAGTTGTCTTGCTGCTATCCATTGGGCCTAATAGAGTAGGTGAGAGGGAATACTATGAGATGAGTGTTAATTTACAAAGATAAGATATTCTATCCCATTCAAATCTTAAAAGAGCACACCCAGAGAGCTGGGGTGGTACAGAATCACACAAATGTTCCAAAAACAAGCCTTTCCCATGACTGCGAAATAGGGCGCCCGAGGGCAAGAAGGCAGTGCACAGGGCCCGAATGAAAATCTGGCAACAGTACAACGTCTACTCGGGGAAAGCACATATAAGGGGCACAAGGTTCATCTGTATAGTTCGTTTAGAACGAAACCACCTTATCTTCATGAACATATTCAACGTTCCTAACCTTAAATTTTGGAGCAAGGGTATGAGAAAAAGAACAAGATTTTCCTTTTGAAATAATAGACAAAGGAGGGAAGTATTTGGGGTAATTTGTTTGATATCAACACTATCTTTTATGTTATCATTTTGAATTTAGGGTAAGAGCCTCGGAAGTATAAATGGCTAGGGCAGCATATAGATGAGAGGGAATCCTCTAAGAGAGATAAGGATGAGCAGCATACTTTATATTTATGGAAATAGTATTTTGAAGAAATAATTCTAGTCATAATTCTAAAGGCCAGGCTAACTAGGTCACGACCTGCAGTCGATATGCTCTGATACCATGCCTGTGAGACCCAGATTTTGCAATCCGGAATCTACTGTGTTGACTGCACTATTCCCTGGATCAGTAGATAGTGCACACAGTTACAGTTCTGAATATCAAAGTACATATCATGCGGAAACATAATTAAAATAATAAACTTACTCATGGGCCGATTAGGCCGAAATCAATAAATTGCAGCAGCGGAAGAACGAAGCACACAGGTGGGACCTTCAGGACATGCCCACAGGCAGCCAACTGGAGGTTCGCGACCTAGTTCTCGACATCTTCATCTTCTTTGCCATCGTGATCCAAAGTATTGTTGAAGCGCAGTGATCTGATTCCTGCTCCTGAATTTGTCGCAAAAGCGAGCATGAGCACTCCGACCCCGTGCTCAGCAAGCCAATACACAGAATGCAGTATATAACATGTATGGCTAACAAAGGAAAGGCTCGGGTTATTTTATTTGCCAAAATTTGCTTTTAGCAGCATTATTACTCTTATTTAATCAAAGTTATATTATTACTACCTAACTCCACACTACAATTACCAACATCGACTTAATCCACTGAAAATGCACTCTATTTATTGACTGCTGTTTAAAACTTCCAAACGGCAAATATCGTCATTTATTTAATCCACCGATCATACTTTGTATTTTGAATTACTATTCATCAGCCCCTTACTTCTGGACTCTAATAATTCTTTAACATAATTACTATCAATCCACCGATATCACTTGTATTCAATTCTTTTGTCATTGGTTCCAGTTCCTAATTCATCTCATTTTCTTCTATCTATCACTAGCTGATCCTCAATTATACTTCCACCGAAAATTCAATTTACCAAGATTCTAATCCATTAATTGTTATGCATCTTCCAATCTTCTCATAAATTCAATTCGTCCCTCTAGTAATTGATCACCTCCTATTAATTCCCTATATTGACAACATCTCCCAAGGATTAACAATCACTATTATATATCCCCCAAGGATATCATTAATCAAGAATTATAATCCAATACTTGTATTATTCCACCAAATCCTCAAAAGTTCATTTGATTCACCTAGTAACTGAATCTATTAATTCTAATATTGACATTGCCCAAGAATTTATTTATCGGTGTCATAATCCAATATTTATCTGTGCAATTCCTAAACTTCCAAAAATCGTTTAAATCCTCTATCTAGCCTATCATTTAGCTAGATTTTACCAATTTATTTCCTCCAGAACCCACACTATCATTTCCTATTCAAGATCGACATGAATCCACCAATACCTCTATATGCATTCTACAAACATTCCTCTCTTTTACTCGCGACCCTATTTATTCCACCCATATTTTATTTTGTAAGAATAGAAATGCCACTATTTGAAATATAATACATAAAATTTCCTGAGACCTAGCAGTTTTGAGCAAAAACATAATGTTCAAGGAATATTAACATGAACTTCCATACATATGGCATCACACCATATGCCTAATATCACCATAATTTCTCCATACATACGGCATCACACCGTATGACATTTTTCAGCGTTATAGCCGCTTAACTTACCACTGGGACGACACCCAGGAACCACTGGGACGACACCCAGGACAACTCAAATCTGGGCTTTCCTCTGCCCTTCCACTTTTCCATTCCCATTTTTCAAACATTTTTAAATAGAACTATATCTGGTTGAGTTCCCATGTCCGCCCTTGACCGTGGGCACGGCTATTCGAATAGTTTTGACTCTGCAGAGTTTTGCACACTTTACCCACAAGAGATAAATCCACCCGTTGCCCCACATGATTCCTTAGCCATGCGGTTGAGTAGAATATCACAGGATTGTTACAATGCATAGTCCTACTGTGGTTACGCCCGCTAAGGTCTATCTTCCGTAGGATACGACCATCCCTCGGGAAGGGTCCCTCGTGAGCCATCACGGGCAAAGGCGGGGATACGACCATCCATCCCTTTGCTCGTGTTCACACCTTCATTCACTACCACCTTAGAGCCATACAAATTAGTTAACCCTGCCTACACTTTGCCAGCTTGTGGTTGTACTGTTTTACACGGGTGACATGACAAGATTCAGTCCTTAGTGGTATCTGGGCGGTCTACCACTAACCCACTTGTGCAATCACTGCACCACACGCATACACACCATCGAACCAATCCGCCCAGATAATTAAGCAAGTTGGGGATCTTGGGAGTGTAAAATAATCATATCCAACATATACCAGTCATTATCACAACGACTGCCCAAACCAATTTCTCATGAATAAAAAGTGATGCTTGGGACAATTTCTTGCCCCGAGTTCCTAATCAATGCTAAGCATGGCATACGGTTACGGACTTATTTTCGAAATGCTACTAATATATTTTTGCTAGGGCGACAAGGTTCACACATTCAAATACTCAAAGGAGGGGTAATATTATTCAATGTAAACAATGGCATATAACTAGAATATCCAATCTAGCATGCATTTGCATAAAAATAACAGCAATGCAATTTGTTAATTTAAAACAAAGTAATTTGCAGAAATGTAGGTTCAACATGATCAAAGTATTGACTCGCCTGGCGCGGTTTACCGCGATCTTGAGCTCACACAATGGTTTCTGTCGAGCTTCTGGTCGTTATCTTCACTTCGAGCTTAATCTGGCTGGATCCACTGAATCTTTACGACTTCCAATTTCTAATTACGCGACCATCAACTGAATCCAAATGAAAGCAAATAACTCAAAAGATCCAAATAAATCCGAATAAACTCATCTTTTGTTTTATTGTGAGTTAAGAGGTGGTTTGGGTGATTTGAGGCAAGGCCGGCGATTAATCGATCTTTTATTAGCAATTTTTCCCTTATTGTTTTTATATTTATCAAGGAAGTTCCATGAGTTAGGATGGACCTACGAGTAGGTGTTATTTTGTCGAACGTTACTTTTCAGGGTATCTTGGCTTACCGAATAAATTGTAAAGTCTAAGTGTATAGCATTTTATGGGGTGACATTTTTATGTGCATTTTAGTTGTTACTAGTCATATCTTACTATTTCATGCTCATCATTCTTATTTATTAATCTAGTATCAAGATTTAATTATTAGTACCATTATTATTTTATCTATGCATTAGTTTCGATTTGGCTTAGTTTTATTTTTAATTTAGATATCGTGACAACGCTTGGTAGATATCGTTTTATGTGAACTTAATTACTCATGTTAATGGTTACCTACTTACTTTAGAGTATCCATATTAACTTTGGACATTTAACCAAAATCCCCCTTTTTTTTATTACAGCTTTTAATTAATGATTACACTTTTAGATAATTATTCAAACCATACAACCATTCATATATGAGCTAATCCAAATTTAAGTCCTAAATTTCTCTCTTATGCTCTAATTAAATATATTAGCTTACCTGGATTATTTTCCTAAATTTTCCTTAATTTTACAAATTAAACTGGATTAACAACAATAAATCAAGAGGAAGTACAAAATCTTTTAGATGTGTGCGCTAGCCAACTGGGCGTGTGGTCCTTCGTGACTTTAGAGGGAGCAATATTACTGAAGAGCATATAGGTTTGGGGACTACTCAGAGGAGCTATCGGCTAAAAACAGGGGATGCTGCCGGCGCAATCGGGCATGCGGCGGCGCCGGCGAGGGGATGGCCGGGGGTTGGGGTAGCCGGGAAAAATGGAATCGCCATGAGGTGAGGGAGCTGTTAGGGAGGCGGCGCGGCCTGATACAGCGGGGAGGCGTGAGGGCGACAGTGCGGAGCGGCCGGCGGTGGGGCGAAAAGGGGCGGCGGCGCCGGAGGAAAGGAAGAGGAAACTGAGCGGCGCGGGAGCAAGAGGGGGTTCCGAGAGATCTCACCGTGCGGGTGGTTGGGCCGGAGAGAGTCCACGGTGGGCTGGCGGCGTGGACCGGCGGCGGCGCAGAGGGAGCCACTGTGGCCGGCGTGCTACGGCGAAGGAGAGGGTAGGGCGTGGCTCGGAGAAGCTTCAGGGCAACTTGGGGATGCTCTCTACGGAAGGAATTGAACCGAAATGCGATGAGCAAGAAATTCGAGTGGTGGCAGTGATTTCGGCCGGCGGTGGAGAGGAACGTGATTCCGGCGAGCTCGAGCGCTGGGGCTTCGATCCCGTGTGAGAGGAGGATGAGTGGAGGTGGGTGACGCGTGTGGGGGTCTTGGACAAGCTTTATAGGCGGCGGAGCTAGCTGGCGACGTGCGGAGCAGGTGGCCGGGCATGGCGACAGTGCAAGGGACAGCGACGGGGCTGGTGCGGCGGCGCAGGGCATGGGCGATGAGTGATGACCGGGCGTCGTGCGACGTGCTGCAGCCGCCAAGCGTGTCGGCCGGCTTTTTGACCGAGCGAGGAGATGAGAGGGGCGACGTGGAAGTTGCTCCACCACGGAAGAAGAAAGGAGGAAGAGACAGAGAAGGAGCAGGCGCTCGGGGAAGGAAGAGAGGAAAGGAGGGGAGGCGCTGCGAGCGGGGCCCAGCGGCCAGAGGCAGAAAAGGGAAGAGAAATGGGGAATGGGTCCACATGTAATAGAGTAGGGAAAAATTGAAGGAAAACAGAGATGGACTTTACCATTTTCTGAACTTCGAATTTTTGATTTTTGAACTTTTAATTTGCACTAACATTTTACTGATTTTTGGATGTCATTTAGAATTCACACTTTAAATTTCCCACTATTAAATGAGAGTGTTTATTATTATTTTCATTTAGGTTATAGGTGTATATGCGAATATATATATATACACATTGGTATTTATGTATATGTGTTTGTATTTTATTCATTCACTTTTTATTACTATTTATGTCATTATTTCCAAAAAATGAGATTTTGTTATTTCCCTACATTATTAATTATGCCTTTATTTCTAAAGTAAGACTTTGTATTTTTAATTTAGGTTTCTCTCTTCTTATACTGGATCATCTTTTCAGATTCTTCTTGTAAATTACTAATTCTCTATTATTTAAATATGTTTGTTTCTTCTTGTTTCTTTTTATCCTTTTGGAACCTTCAACCAAATTTTTCAGAGAAATACCATAAATTCCAAGTTCAAAATAAAATATATTGCAAAAATAATAAAAAAAAAATCATATTTTCAAATTTAAAATTTTCAGGATGTTACACATCGGGCGGGAGTGCATGTGCCCGCGCTGGGCCTCGCTCGTGCGCTTGCGTGGGCCGCAGGCCGCGGCCTGTGCGGCCGTGCACACGGTGCGGCCGTGGGCCGGCTGGCCCGTTTGGCCATGTGGGAAGGGCGACTGGGCTGTGCTGTGCACCCGGGTCGAGCCCAATACTATTAATGCTATTAAAAAAACCCAAAAATCCAGAAAAATCTCCAAAAAATTCTAGAAAAATCTAAAAACCCCAAAAATACCAAAATACCTCATTTTGACCAGTTTAATATTCCAAATTCAAGTCTGGCATCCATTCTTCCAAATTTAAATTCGAAAAATTTAAACTTCACCATTTCACGAATTTAACTCTTTAAATTTAAAATTTCCACCGTTTCACCCAATTCAACTCTATAAATTCAAATTTCACCTTTTTACCAAATTCAAGTTTTATAAATTTAAAAATGTTATTAATTCAAATGTAACCTTCCACCATACTTATTTCTAAATAAATTCAATTCCTCTGTGTTGCCAAAGTAAATCTCAATAAAATCCAAATTCACCCAATTCAAAGATCGGTCATTCAATTCTAATTATCTATCTTGTATTCTCAAAACTTGACCAACACATACACACCTTTTAATAGCCCTGAACCTGTCCAATTCAACTTTAGCCGTGTTGACCCACGAAGCATTGTTGAATTCTGACCTCCCAACCCCAACCCATTTCTTTTTATATTCTTTCTTGTTGTTAATTTGCATTTTGTTCCCAGCTTGCATCTTGCAAAGCAGGAACTTATTTGATCTCGTTTTCTACGCTAGTGACGGGACCAAGCGAGTTGGTCATCGGAAGGGCAGCAAAGACATTTGAAGCTAGTCAAGGAGATCAAGAACAACAAAAAGAAGGCAAGTCACATGTTTTTGATCATATTGAATCCCATGAAATTTACATTATTTACTTATGTATTTTCATTATTGATAGTTGCGAAATGATAGTTTGCGTAAAATAAAATGTTTAGAATGACATGCTATTTAGATAAATCCTACCACTGAAAAAGGCTTGTTTATATTGATGGCCATATTCACCTTGACAACCTTAGTAATTATTGAAATATTGTACAACTATTCATAGATCATCTCATTCAACAGTTTACACTACTAAGTGACTCTGGCCGTTGGCTGGTAGGTTTGAAAAACCCGGAGAGGGTAGGGTGGTATGGGACACCGTACCCTAGGCCGGTGATGGGTGGGGTAAAGGTGTTGCGCGAAACCGTGCGGCGGATTTCGCCCATCGCTTTACCCTTCAACATGTACACTATTAAGGTTTGAACCGTGGGCTAGTAGATTTGGAAAAACTTGATCTAGGGTGAGCGTGCCCTAGAGCGGAGGTGCCGGTGTGCACAGTTAGGGTAAAGGTGTTGTGGGAGACTGCTAGACGGCCTTCGCCCACCGCTTTACCCTAGGATGGAGGTTGCGGACCTCATGAAAAATATAAGGGCAAGAACCTTGTGCTAAGTAAAAGACATAGTGATCGCCCAACCACAAGTGTTGATACATCAACCCTGGTCTAGTAGCTGCTCAAGTTCGATTGAACCTCTACAAAAGCAGTTTGGAGGCAAAGTGCGAGTCCATACGGAAGGGGTAAGAAGGGCCGTATGGAAGTTGGTTATTTTTATTTTGAACAATCTGACCGATCGATCTGAACCTCGATCATGTGTTATGTGTGCCGCACAATTGTAGGCTAAGGTAAGTCAGGTGCTGCCTGAGCTTACTGGGAGGCCTACTAGGTAGAGGCTATATAAAGAATTGAGCAGCGAAAAGCTTTGTTTTCTTAATATCAGACGTGGAATTAAGAAATCTTGTGGGTAAAGTAGGGCAGCTCTGCAGAGTGAAATAAATGGTATTCGAATACGCCGTGCTTCCGGTTAATGAAGCTGTGTTAATTGGGTGATTCCAACAACGAGGCATAAGTAGTGTTTCTGATGTTGTTAAATTGAGTAATGATGAGATTTTATCTGATAACAGAAAACCCCCTGATCTTAAGGAGCAATGGTTTTAAAATTTTATTTGTTTGCAAATAAAACTGCATCCACACACTGTAATAAAACCAATATATTCCCACCCTTGATTGTTCCTTGCAAGTAGTTATATAGTATTTTCCACATGTGATTTGCTGAGTACGGGGTTGGAGTACTTAGACTTGCAAAATTTTCCCCCACAGATACCAGAAGAAAAGAAGATGCTACAAGTAATCGTGTTAGGGTTACGACTGCACTCAAGTGTTCCTGTGGAGTTTTCTTCGGTTCTTCTGTATGTAAGTTAAGTTTTGGGCTTGAACGCCCGTATTATCATTAAAGTTGACCATTAGGTCTTAATTCAAATTAAATTAACTTGTTTTAATTGTTCGTGAGCAGGCATGATACACTGTTAAGCCGCAGCAGAACTCCTGGGCTGTTGCGGGCCGTGCGACGTCCCTGTTCCCAAAAATGGGGGCGTTACATTAACATAAAAAATATTTATGAAAAACCACAAACATACGAAGATAGAATTTATTATATAGGATGATATTTATGATAAGATTCTTACTCTTGCTATAGATTAGAGGGGTATATAGATAATACGAGGAAGACGGGCTCTAAACAAAAAAGAAAACCAAATTTAAGTCAGATACATCTGTTGTTATCACGGCTGACAAGGTTTGGCACATGCACCTCTCAGGCCACGTTTATCACAGTGTCCTACACAAACACGCTGGATTCAGATCACATATCAAATCTATGTCTTCTGTTCTTTTATAATCTATTAAATGCATGTGTTTTAAGTAAATGGTACTCCTTCCGTCTAAATTTATAATGTATATTTGTTCTTGGCATATAAACCAAAGAAATAATAAAAATAACTAGATTACATCTAATTATTATTTCTAAGTATTATATTCAATGCATATATGTTAAGAATAGCAAATAAATCTATATATTTATTATGGATATAAACAAAACATCTTATTAAATTTACAATAAAATATAAAATATATATATTATATTTATAGATAAAACTATTAAAAATACACGCTATAACTTGGACAGAGACAGATAGTATCAGGCGTCGGATTTGACCGAGAAAAGCTGAGCATTGGAACCGAGCAAAAGGCCTTTCCTTCATTCGATCCTCGGTTCCAGCGCAATCACAGACACAGCAGCTGGCAGACAAGGAAAAAAATCGCTCCCAGCGTTCTTTCCTGGAATGCGAACCGGAGTCGAGGCCCAGCGATCCTTTTGTCGAAGGCTCGAAGCGCAACGCAGACCAAAGTCGTAGCAGCCTTTTGCTTGCGCCCGTACCCTCGGCTTAACTTTTGGACACTGTTGGACCTATGGACACCTGAATTTCCATTTTTGACCTCCAAATGAAAAAAATTCCAGATTTAGACCCCTCCTCACCGCGCGTTTACGGAAGCGCGACACGTGTCCCGGTCGTGCGGTCTGGTATCGCACGACCGCACTGTTCACGCGGTCGTGCGGTACCAGACCGCACGACCCGCGTGGCGTCTACGCCGACCGCGCGACCGGCCTCCCGACCGCACGATCGCCGCCCGACCGCGCAATCTCCTCCCTCACCGCACGACCGAGCGCTGGCCGCGCGCTCAAAATTCGGTCGCGCGCTCGGCAATTACTGCAATTTGCGAGCCATAATCTACTGTGGCAGTTACTGCAAAAGTTGCACTCAATCATTTCTTCACCCAAACTTGTTGCACGTACGATGTACATTGGTGAGCCTTGAGTGGATGCTACGCCTGTCCTGCGCCCACGAATTATGGCGAGTAATAAAGTTTGCCGACTGGTGGCGCAGGAGTTGGGGATGGAATAATGTTTCGTACCTTGGGTGCAGGAGTAGTAGAAAACGGCCATTGATTACCATTTTCATTGCTTTCAATCCCAATGCTATCTCTGCGAGTGCCAACATCGTGATTATCCGAATTTTGAGCGCGCGGCCAGCGCTCGGTCGTGCGATGAGGGAGGAGATCGCGCGGTCGGGCGGTAATCGTGCGGTCGGGAGGCCGGTCGCGCGGCCGGCGCAGACGCCACGCGGGTCGTGCGGTCTGGTACCGCACGACCGCGTGAACAGTGCGGTCGTGCGGTACCAGACCGCACGACCGGGACACGTGTCGCGCTCCCGTAAACGCGCGGTGAGGAGGGGTCTAAATCTGGAATTTGTTTCATTTAGGGGCCAAAAATGGAAATTCGGGTGTCCATGGGTCCAACAGTGTCCAAATCTCGCAACTTTTTATATAGAGATGGCAATGGTATCCGAAACCCGATATCTGGTAGGTTTTTACTATATTAGAACATAGGTTTAAGTCAATTTTTTAATTCATGGGTTTCTTAATAGGCAAAAAGTCCAACCCATCGGGTCTGTCGGGTTCAAGTACGTTCCTATAGTACCTAAACCCGTAAACCCATGAGTAATATAAACCCGATCCATAGGAGTTATAAACCCAGGCTCCCAGCCTCCTAGGCAAACTAGCTCAGCCCATAGCTCATAAGTCATTTAGCCCCAAGCCCCTAATGCGGCAATGCCCCATACGGCCATACGGTATAACCCTAGCTAGCACTCGGACTCACTCCGTCACTCGGTCACTACTCACTTCTCCCCACCCTGATTCTCAGCGGCGGCGCATCTGGCGCTCCGCGCTCGGTCTCCGGCTCTCCGCTCGCTCTCCACGCTCGCCCTCCCGTCCCGCTCCTGCTCCCGCCACTCTCGCCGCACGCTCGTCCTCCCGCACGCTCTCGCCGTCGCCTTCCAGTTCAACCCGCCACCCCCACGCCGCAGCCAACGCGGATCGCAGCAGTAGGCCCTTGGCCATGGCGCTACCCTCCGGCTCCAATGAAGATGGCCGGTGAACTAGTGATGTGCATTGTGGATTTGTCGTTGTTTGTTTCATGCATAATAGCATATAAATTGAATTTATTGTTGACTTGCTAAGCAAAGCACTGTCTGCAATCTGCACAGCTGTTGTCGGGCACGGGCGACCCGTCGGTACCCGTTACCCGAGTGGGCATGGGTCTGGGCAAAAATCTGCACCCGTCACGGGCATGAGTTTTTTAGCGGGCATGTCCAACTTTCATGGGCACGGATTTAGGATAGCAAAACCCAGTGGGTTTGTGCCCATTGCCATCCCTATTTTTATATGATATTTCGATTCTATATATATAGAAGAGAAAAAACGATGTTGTTTTGATAAAATCTCAATATTACATATATAAAATCAAAATATTATATACATAAAATCAAAAATATTGCACACATAAAATCAAATAAAATCTCAATGTTGCGAAATATTTTTTTAAAAAAATAAAGAACAATATGAGTATTCGTATCCTACTATTCGATACAATATTCTTAGATAATATATGTAATAATTTTAATCATCATATACAATAAAAATATATAATATAAAAAGAGGATGTTACATACATAAAATAAAAAATATTATAATAAAAATATGCACTACAAATGTTACAAATATAAGCTAAAAATGCAGGCCAGATCGTATGACCGGACGCGAGCATTTCCGTTTTGTTTTCCAACGTACGGCGCCAAGACCGAGAGAGAGAGAGAGAGAGAGAGAGAGCGCGCGCCAAAAGCTTTCGCAGGAGAGTCTCTCTTTTCCTTGTGCCTGACACAGAAAAGAAAGGAGCAGCTACTGTGCGCCAGGAGAGAGAAACGAGGAACGAACCCCGAGACCAGAAGCCTTTCTGAAATTGTCAAATCGAAAGCTCGAAATCTCGAGTAAAAAGTTAGAAACTTTGAGTTAAAAAGTTTTCAACTAGGGATGAAACCTCCCAAATTTGAGTTCATAATCATGCTGAAACTTTCAAACCCTTTCCCTTTCTTCAGTTTTTTTTCGAATCAGGAGCATTCACTCCCAATTTCATCGAGGAAATTGAAAAGTCTTATTTTCCCTTCCTTCAGTCGAAAGTATCCCAATCGAAAATTTTTGAACAGCCCGCGTGCAGTCAATGATGGAACGGACTGAATTGAAAGGGGAAGTGAGGAAGGCAATCCGTGAGGACGGTTTCTCACGGACGACCGCACATTAGTCATGCTCAAAAACTCTTGACAGGTCACATAATATACACAAGAGGCATCCCTAACACCCACAACTAATTCGACAGACCCCTGCAATTCAACACATTAGCGTGCAAAAATAGTGCTCAGTAGCCAATATACTCAATATTTGATTTTGGAAAATAAATGCTGAATATTCAAACAAAGGCAAACTATGTATTTACTGTCTTGATGAACAACAGAACATCCAATACATGCAAGCGACAATCCTGTGGTGATAAAGCAATAACTAGGAAATAAAAGGGAGATTGGATCATATACCCTGCCTTTAGTTGCGAAATTGAGGATTTATCCTCCACATCTCAATGACACGTGGGGTCATCATAAGTCACTGACACGTGGGTCAGGAGGGTAAATCCTCAATTTCCATCTAAATGGAGGATATATGATCAATTTTTTCCAGTTAGAATGTGCGAGTGTAGACCTCAACTGCCTCAACACACAACCCTGAACGCCCGAAGAAGCCAACGATGTTGCCATTGTACTGTATTGGAACTTCGAACGGAGTTCCTCCGCCTTCTCCGAAAGGTCCATTTTTTTTAGATAATGGATAGAAATCCGGCCTCTATATCCACACGTGGATATACACAGCCAAACATTACAGGAGCCATTAGACTCAATTACTCAAAGCCTCAAAACTGAGGTACGCACAAAACAAATAGCAAAAAGACTAAGAGAGCTAGAAAGACTAAACTTCTAACTTCTAAGTCCTTGCTTCGAACTTGCTTTAACCTTGTGCACTGGCAATCCTTCGCATCCTAGTTTACTTAGAAACTCTTGAAGACAGGCCTCATAATTTGATTTTGATCAGTAGCAGTCCTTCGCATCCTCGTTTACTTAGAAACTTTGATGTCAAAACGAAGCCACCAAATTGGGAACCACGTGTGGAACTGTAAAGACAACGCCTTCAGGAAGGAACACGACGTAGCCACGCCGCCGCTGCCCATCCAACATGAACAGGGATTTCTCCCGCAAGAACCACACCGAGAGAGGAGGGGTGCATCGACAGACAGACGCCTCCAAGGAGCAATACGGCCCCAAAGGTATCTCATCGTCAGCCCAACAGCAAGACGAAGGCTTTCGCCTGGCACCCAACCCACTCCCAGCGACAAAGTCACCGTCAGCTCCGACGAGACCTCGTGACCACACGCGGAGCCCACGCTCCTTGCCACCACCAACCTACAGACGCGCACCACTCCAACCAGCCGACTTCCCTCTCTTTCTCAGCTACGGCGGCCGTCACTCGCTGCCTGCCCCCATCGGCGCCGGCCTCCTCCTCGACGACCTCCGGTGCCACTACGGCGACAAGGTGTGGAGAAGTCGATGTATAAGACCCGGATCCGGTCCGGAGGGGGGCATGTTCGGCCACCCACCGTAGATCCAGCCGCCTCCGGTCTCCAGGCTTGAAACCGCCCCACCGCACCGGACGCCGGACTTCAAACGGCCGGGCCGTTCCCGACCACGCACCGAAGCCAGATCTGTCGGATCACCGCGCAGCCCTCGCCCAGCCTCGCACCGACGCCGGCCGCCCACAACCCCTGCGCTTCAAACCACGAGCGGTCACCACCTCGACTCCGGCCAGATTCAACACGGAAGTGCAGATCCGAGCCGCTCCGGGAGATCCACACCACCACGAGACGGCTGCGAGAGGAAGATGCGCGTGACCAACAACGCATGGCCGCCCGGACGACCGCCCGAAGCTGCTTCCTCCGTCCACGCCGGCGTGAGGCAGCAGACCGCCCGAGGTCGCCCCATCCGGCCACGGTAGCCGCTCGGCCACCGCCGCTGACGCCCCGCCTCAGAGGCCGCCGACCCTCACGCCTTCGCCCGAAGCGTTGCGGCCGGATTCACGCGCCCGCGCACAACCGGCCACCAACCGCCGGTGCTCGAGATCGCCGACCCGTCGCCCGCCTCCGGCTCGAAGCCGCTAGCGCCCGCGGCCCCGACGGCCACCGCCACGCTCAGCCGCCGCCGCGACGCCCTTGGACCGCGGCGCCGCCGCCGGACAAGGAAGCCAGGTGGCTAGGGTTTGCCACCGCCACGCTCAGCCGCCGAGTAGGGGGAGGAAAAAAAAGGCCCCGCCGTCGCCCTCTTTGCGCCCACCGGGGACCGGTGGCGCGCTCCGGCGACGGCGAGGAGGGAGGATCCGAACGGGGGGCGGGAGGTGAAGGGACGGGGGAGGGAGGTGAAGGGAGCTCCGGAAGTGCCTTGATATCGCTTGTCGAGAGGTCTAGATACCTCAAGTGATGCAGTGGGTACCAGCATTTGTCACAGACGTAAGCGATGTAATAACGTTAGGCAATGTATCGAATGGACCAACTGTTCCAGAAACTCCCATCAGAAACTCATAAGCGCCCAGCCGAATCTACAAGAAAAGGAAAACGACTGTCAAGCTAGCTAGCTATTTTTACATGGAATTAATTAATGGGCAACATGGGATTAACAAAAGAAACAGGAAAAAAGAACCATGTATGTTACTTGTGTTTTCAAGAGTGAGAACTTTTGTTTTAAAGATCCAGTCACTCACCGAATGACCATTCCCACTAGTACTGCCCCAAGGGCCTATAGTGTGCTTTTGCCCATTAACTTCACTATATGAAAATGCAAGTGAATCGACAACAACGTCACTGCAAATTGTCACGCTTTCCAAACGGTGGGGTACGATCCTAATGTCGTGGTCCATCCCTCCAATACCACCCCAAGGCCCAATCTTGGCAAGCCCAGCCTCATCAGTGCAAACAAATCATGCAAAATTTAGAAGGCAAAAGAAATGAAGAAGAAATAAATAAATAAACAAATTTGGAGTAAATTGGTACCATCTCCTCCTCCTCCTCTTCCTTCCATTGTTTCCAGCTCAAAGATCACTTGCTCTCCATCAAGGGTGGGATGGTCGGAATTCATATAGACACCAATTGCGTCAACATACCACCCCGCATGCCCAAAGAAGCCAACAATGCTGCCATTGCTTTCCGTTGGTGTTCGAAAAGCAGTTCCTCCTCCTTGCCCAAAAGGTCCGTACGTATACTTATTGGTGACGAACGAAAGTGATGTTACAACATTGGCCATTGAATTGACAAATGGGCCAATGGTTCCAGAAATTTCCGTCAGAAACTCTGATGGACCAAGCTGAATCTGCAAAAGAAAAACCATTGTCAAGTTAGCACTTTGTACAAGCAGATAACTAAGGGATAACAGTTGAGCACAGTAACTTATGGGCATGTTCTTTTATAGCTTCGGCTTATGGTTTTTGCTTGCTGCTTGTGGCTTTTGGCTGTTCGTGTGAGAGATTACATAGTAACTGAAATTCACATGTGGCTTTTGCCGATATAAATGAAGTCGGTATAATATGTACTATAATTAACTAGTAGACCCCATCTTGAAAAGACACTCCGTTTAAAAGCTAGTTACTGTAAAAAAGCCAAAAGCTGAAACCAAAAGCCACAAAAGAACATGCCCTATATTGTTTCTATTAGGTCTTGGAGAGATGCGCTATATGGATTCTTAGGTTAAATTTAATAGGATCAGGACTCTTACTCATATTAGAATTATAATTCGTACTCTTTTGTTGAGAAGATAGAGGGCACTATATAAAGCCAAGCCATGAGGATGGTTATGGAGAATCCATCACAAACCAACTCAACCAAAACAGAAGGCGCATAAGAGGATTCGATGTTAGGTTATTCTTTAGCACTAGATTCCTGTATATGACAAGGATATGAGGGAGCAAAAAGTTTGAGAGAGTTGTGAGAGAGCGACAATCCTTTATACTCTTCTAAGGTCGTGCTTAAAGAATTTACGGTTAGCTTCGCCAAATCTTTCTCCCTCGTCGTGATTATTTTGGTGTCGTTATTTGGTTTTCTCCACGAGGTTCATCTACTTCATTCTTCATATCGTGTACTTTCGTGTCGTATCTCGCAACTCTGATTTGATCTAGGGGTTTGTAGGATCAAGGATACCGACTAGAGGGGGGTGAATAGGAGGTTTTTAAATTTTTCTTGTTCACTTGATTAATTCTTTACAATTTAGATGACAAGAATGTAAAGCAATTAATCCTACACAATTCTAGTTAAGAATATAACAATTCTAGCTCTAATCAACCAAATGATCACAATTAAGTAAAAGGACAAGAGCTAAGAAAGAGATGAACACAACATATATTTTACCGTGGTGATCGAAAACTTGCCGGTTTCCCCTAGTCCACGTTGAGGTTAGCCCGAGCGAATTGGACCGGCTCCACGAATTAAGCTGAAGCACCTCGATCACTATGGTAGCTCTTCCCCGCTCCGGGTAGGTGAGCTCCGACCTTCACAAGTCACCGGGTCTTCTCACAAGCTTCTTGAGAAGATCACCGATTGAACCTCCGCCCAATTGTCCAAGTGCCGGCAAGCACTAAGAGTAATGAATCCGGGCTTCACTTGAATGCAATCTAGTGCCAAATGGATCAACTAATGAATTCTTGCACTAATTGCAAAACCACCTCAATTTATTGCTCAAGGTGAGAATGAGGGTGGAGTGAATGCTCTAGGGCTCAAGAAATATGCAATGAGTCTCTAACCTTAGCCCTTGTGCAGTGGTGGAGGTATTTATAGCCTCCACCAACCAAAACTAGCCGTTTGGCATAATTTCCTGAAAAATTCAGGATGAGCGGTACTACCGCTCCCAGGGGCCGGTACTACCACTACCAAATCTTCGCGGCAGAACGGTTATGTCAGAGCTCTGCAGTGACCGTTGGATTTGGCGGCGCGGTACTACCGCCGTTGGAATTTGCGGTACTACCGCTCTCCGGTAGTTCCACAAAGGTGGCGCGGTACTACCGCTCTGGCCGAAATCCGAAAGGTCCCAAATTTGGCACTCTCTGGAAAAAACGTTCCGCTCTCAGTCCGGAGCTACCGGACCCTGGAAGTACCGCTCTGGATAGCGGAACTACCGCTCCCTGCGGTAGTTCCGACGTTGAAACCGCCGGTATTTCCGTTCTGCGAAATTCCAAAAATCATCCGGAGGTGCTCTCTGGAAAAAAATGTTCCGCTCACCCTCCAGATCTACCGGACTCCGGAAGCACCGCTTCAAAATGTGGAACTATTGCTCCTTGCGGTAGTTCCGGCGTTGAAACCGCCGGTACTTCCGCTCTCATAAAATCTAAAATGCATCGGGGGTGCTCTCTAGAAAAAGGCTCCGCTCAAAATTCCGGAGCTTCCGCTCGCCGGTACTACTGCTTCTGGGCGCGGAACTACCGCTCTCCAGTAGTTCCGACGTTCAATTTTGCGGTACTACCGCACGTCCAGACAGAGCACAGACTTGTTTTAAATTGGATTTTTGATGAATGCAAGCTTTCAATGTTGATTCAAATGGCACAAGGTATTTGCTTTCAAGCTACTCGGCAAGATCCCTCTTTATGGTACGATTTTCTACCCTATAATCCGGTCTTCCACCATTCACCTAAGACTGGTAAAAATAAAAAGGGATCCTATTCTAAGTATACCTTTTGTCTTGAATCAAATTGGGTCTCCATATATATCCTTTGGCTTGCAACTTGTAGCTCACATGTGGACTAACCCTTCGCATGCTCATAAAACACATTAGTCCCATATTCACATAAATTCATTAATTACCAAAACTATTTTTAGGGGCCTAGATGCTTTCAGGGTTGCTACGCATAGAGAGGGATATCAGAGTATAATAAGTGATATCAGAGTCAGGACCAGATTAATTTGATTTACAAGAAGATCAGCAAAATGTTAGGTGGCACAAAATCAAGAGTGATGTCGACAATGTAGATTCAAGTAGAGAAAATTGATGGCGAAGAAAATTTTAATGTGTGGTAATATGTGGTGAAGGATATCCTTGTGTAACAAAGGTTAATCGATACTCTTGAAGGAGACAGACTGGAAAAGACGTCCGTTGAATAATGGATAGTGATGGAGTGGAAAGTTGTTAGTACAATCCGTTTATGTCTCTCTGATGAGGTAAAGTACTCGGTGATAAAGAAGAACTCACCAAAGAAATTATGGAGTAACTTAGAAGAATTGTATATCACTACTACAGACAGCCCTATCACAGACGGTTCGGAACCGTCATCACAGACGGTTCCTGAACCGTCAGTGTCTAGGTGTCAGTGATAGTTGGTGGTTATCACAGACGGTTCCCGAGCCGTCTGTGATAACTCACATTACAGACGGTCTTTATTACTAACCGTCTGTGATAGGCGAGTATCACAGACGGTTTTTTATAAAAAACCGTCTGTGATACTCGCCTATCACAGACGGTTAGTAATAAAGACCGTCTATGATATACACAATATCACAAACGGTTTTTATTACTAACCGTCTGTGATATTGTGTATATCACAGACGGTTAGTAGTAAAGGCCGTCTATGATATCATTCACACCACAGACGGCACTCTTTGAAACCGTCTGTGATATTGTATCACAGACAGATTTTAACAACGAACCGTCTGTGATACCAAGTGCATCATCCATTTTATTTGGTGTTTTTTGGCTAGCCTCAGGATATGCTAGCCATGCCCTCTGAAAGCAAGCAAGCAAGCGGATTACAGATAAATGACAGATATAAGTTAATTGCAACTCATAGTAAATTACAACAAAATTCGTACACAGATGAATGTAACAAACGGCCAGCAGATCACATACATATATAGAATGAAAATCGTTACACAAAATCTGACAAATGAATTCAATTGAAGGAATTGTTTGATTTGTACAATTGAATCCAATGTTTCAACATCTAATTATCACCATTGCCGGCGTAGAACTCTCCCGTCCTACTTATGACCTCTCCTAGCAAGAATTCGGAGATGATTCCACGAATCTCGACGAGATTGTCAAGATCATATGCACTTTCGTCGAAGTGCACCCGCTGTCGCTAGGAGCAATGTTAAGTCATTAATTAGCATGTGTGTGTAATATAAATACATATATATAATCAGAAAGTAATAATTATTGGAAGGACCTGACAAACCTCTGGATCATTGATCTCAGTAGCAATGATTTCCTTCATATGGCGGCAAACGTAGAATCCACATACGTTGCCCTGTAGCTGCTGGTGGCACTGCAAAAATAGAATTACATACATCGGTATTGTCAATTCTAGAGGCATTATAACAAAGTATGATATAGGATTGTTGTGTTGTAGCAGGTACCGGAAATCGCGTGTAGTGTCGTAGCGTGTCACTGGATTTTTTGTCGTGTGTTCCTCCTTGGGCAACATAATCGGCAAACGCCCTACGTGATTCAAAAAACTTAGCCTCGGCCGTGGCAAACAAAAGAAATATTACAATAGAGTTATGTATGGAGGAAATGAGTTTACCTGTTAAGTACTTCTTGCACACGACTGAAGTCGTGGTTGCTCCTAAGGAGGGAATCAAGGTATATTACCTTGCTCCACTTTGGTACAATCACAAGCAAAATCCAGTGATGCCTAGTCATGTGTGTCGCCATAGTGATTAATCCTAAGTTCATGCTGCATGTAAAGTACAAATGAAACATATGTGTGGCAACTAGTGAAGCACTTACCCTTGGTTGAAGGGTACCATGACGTACTCCTTATCGGTGCGAGCAATCAATCCCCTCGTTATGTAACCTTGCACGAAGGATGCATCTCCATTGATAGATTGCTCGGAGACCAAGTGAGGGTCGAGGAAACCCACCGGTCGTCGCAATCGCCAGACTTCTTGGATCATGTATCTATACATAAAGAAAGAGTAATGACATTTATCTGTATAACGTGAATGTAGAACTTCATTGTACAGTACACTTACAGTGTCCAGCATCGTAGAAGTGAGGCGTCGAGTTCGTCGAGATTGAATAGTAAGAATAAATCTTCGAATGTCACGACGATGTAGCCCAAGTCGTGGAGGAAATGCGTGTCGTTATATTTCAGAGTTAATGCACTCTGCCAGTTTGGCTTCATGTTGGACTTCTCCATGTACCAGGCATGCAATCTATTGCAAATCATACCAATCTGGCGTAATTGTGAATCAGGCAATAACGACACTCCTAGAATAAACTTCCATGGCACGGGACGCGGCTTATTTTTCGTCGCATGAGCCTTGGAGGCCTTGGAGCCTCGCTAACAATATGTTCTCGGTGGCGTCTCGGTGGGAGCCAATGCAACAGACTTTACTGGATTTGGAGGTGGAGGTGAAGCCACCAGAGCCGATATGCCAGGTCCAGGGCGACGTCCCTCTTGGGCCACTGGATGTGAAGATTGTGGCACGGACATGTCGAGGACGATGTCCCTCTTGGGCCCTGAATGAATGTGTGGACGGCATCCCCTAATGTCTTAATCTCTTCGTTTGGGGGCTTCTCAAGAGGGACGGGCTTAAAAATATCATTAATCATGTCCACCTAGACCTTTATGAAATCGGTGTCTACTTGTACACCGTGCACCAGCGTCCCTGGCAGCAATGGATACACCATGCCGTGCCCAGCGTCAACGGGAATAGAGCCAACAAGCCTGACTTTGAGGCTGCAAGGCATGGGCTCCTACATAACGATACAAGGCGAGTTAAGGCGTCCACCAGGGAGATCTATGTACCATTCTAAAGAGGTACATTACCTGAATGTCATCAATAGGTAAGTGGGCGTCGCTATGTTTAGAAATTGATGTGGACGCGCAGCTACTGCGACGTTGAGGGGGACTGGGTACCGCAGTAGTAGGAGTGGGTTGCGATTGGTTGCTGACTTGTCTCAGTTCTTCCCGCAACGAATCTATCTCTCCTCGAAGTGAGGCAGTCTGCTCTTGAAGTGAGGCAGATAGTTGTTCCTCAAGTTGAGCACGAAGCTCCTGTTTTATTTGTTCGCTGCGGTACGCCTTGGATCTCTTCCTACTCCTATATGTCTCGGAGTAATCTGGAAATCCGTGCCTCCAAGGTACATAAACCCCCATGCCTCGTGTGCGACCTGGGTGCTCCTTGTTTCCCAAGGCCTGTGATAGTAAATCTATCTCCCTATATTCTTCAAAGGAGCCACGAGAAGATTCAGTAGTTAATGATTGCTGCAAGAGGCAATTAATCATGTTATTTTTGAACCCATGAAGTTCAAGAGGTGTTAACAACTATGTTCAAGAGGTGTTAACAACATATTTTACCAGGCGTTGGGACACTTCCTCATCTGCGGGGTTTTTGAAAGAGACACCCGAAGATGTGGTTGATGACCTCGCTCTTAACCAGTTTCGAGTGCGCTCGTTTGCGATCCCGGCAAATGGCGGAGAGGCCTCCGATCGGATTGCGACCTCATCCTGCATCCTCCATTGCGGGATTTTACCCGCGTACCCAGCAGTGCCAAGTCTGTGAGGGTGCGTGTTTTGTGCCTGGAGAGCCTTGTGCGTCGCACTTTATTGTTCAAATCCGGTCGTCGTCTTCATCTGCACAAAGGCCTCCCATGTTTCCGGCGACACGAAAGGATACTTCCTGAAGGGCGTGACATCCTCGGACACGTACTTCGTCACAAGAGTGCTCTTAAAATTCTTCCATGCTTTTCCCATCGCGAGGAGCGCCTGCCGTTGCACGAGTCCCTGTACTTCTGCTGGGATCTTGAACGAATTTGTAAGTTCCTCCCATAGCTGATTTTTGTGATCCTTTGTCAAATCTTTCCAGCTTGCTATGGTGATGGGGACCCGTTGCCTTCCAATTATCCCGCAGGTAGTCTGAAATGATGACGCTGCTTTCGTCGGTTCCAGAGGGATCCCATTCGGAGAGACCACCGTGATGGTCATTCGGCCCTCTGGTCTTTTCGATACTCCTCGGCCACGTTTAGTTTTCGCAATCTTGGGAGCGTTAGACCCAGATGACGACGACGAAGACTGTGTGGACGCCATCTCTTATAAGAAAAAACTAACTGCAGTGAGCTATGGTCCCAGCTAAAGTTCTAACGATTAACTAACTGCAGTGAGCTATGAGCCTTCCAACATGTGAAGCATATAACATGAGCATATAACATGTGAAGCATATAACATGAGCATATAAACATGTGAAGCATATAACATGAGCATATAACATGTGAAGCATATAACATGTGAAGCATATAACATGAGCATATAACATGTGAAGCATATAACATGTGAAGCATATAACATGAGCATATAACATGTGAAGCATATAACATGTGAAGCATATAACATGAGCATATAACATGTGAAGCATATAACATGTGAAGCATATAACATAAAATACATGTGAAGGTCGGAGGGAGCGGCGTCGGGAGGGAGCGGCGTCGGAGGGAGCGGCGTCGGGATGGAGCGGCGTCGGGAGAGAGCGGCGTCGGAGGGAGCGACGTCGGAGGGAGCGGCGTCGGGATGGAGCGGCGTCGGAGGGAGCGGCGTCGGGATGGAGAGGCGTCGGGAGGGAGCGGCGTCGGGAATAGGGGTGGAAAAAAAGCTCGTTAGTGGGCTCGTTGGCTCGGTTCAAAATTGCTTCAATTATACTTGTTAATTGGTTAAACATTAAAATGAGTTGATTTTAAATGAATTTGAATTTTGCTCAAGCTCGGCTCGTTAGCTCGTTTCTAAAAATACTTTTAAATTATCCGTAAAATGATATTAAATCAAAATATGCCAATTTTAGAAAAAGCTCGATAAGACGAGCAGTTGGCTCGATATCCACCCCTAGTCGGGATGGAGAGGCGTCGGAGGGAGCGGCGTCGGGAGAGAGCGGCGTCGGAGGGAGCGGCGGTGGGAGGGACCAAAACCTAGCTAGCAGGGGCGCTGGAGAGTGGAGACAACACAGTGCGTGAGTGCGGATTCCGCAGACCTAGCTGTGGGCGTATTTGAAGGGAAGCTACCACAGACGGTTCTATAGATATAACTGTCTGTGATATTCCATTATCACAGACGGTTCTATAGATATAACCGTCTGTGATATTCAATTATCACAGACGGTTCTATCAATGGAACCGTCTATGATGTGTTATCACAGACGGTTTCTTTTGATAAACCGCCTGTGATAGTTCACTATAGATACCCGCAGCTAGCTAGGTTCCTCTGTCATTTTACAATTACAATGGAACATAGATACATTTATCAAAAACGCAAGCATAACCATAAATATAACTATTTCTTAGTTCCTGAGTCATTTTACAATTACAATGGAACATAGATACATTTATGAAAAACACAAGCATAACCAATATAACTATTTCATAGTTACATAATTTATTACACTTGGCTATATCATTTTAAATAAAGCCCTTCACGATGATCGACACGCATACAGCTTGCTTCATCGCCTTGTTCTTCCTCGAGCCTGATGCCATCTCCGAATGGAGGCAAATCATCAAATTGATTGTACTCTTCCTCATCCACAACATTCTCAACCCCGACAATCCTTCTTTTCCCCTGAAGAACTACATGACGCTTCTTATTTGCCGGGTCGGTTACATAAAATACTTGAACAACTTGCCTCGCGAGTACGAATGGTTCGTCTTTGTATCCTACACATTCGAGGTCCACGGTAGTGACGCCGTACTTGTCAACCTTTACACCCCGTGGGAGCTGGACCCAACGGCACCGAAATAGAGGAATTTTGAAAATTACGTAGTCAAGCTCCCAAATCTCCTCTACAAGCCCGTAGTACGAGCTTGGGCCAGCGGTACGGCCGTGCGCATCATAGGCATCTATGCGGACACCTGAGTTCTGCACTGTGCTCTTTCTATCTTGATCTGTTGTATAAAATGTGTAGCCATTAATGTCGTATCCTTGCCATGTCACAATTGTAAATTTTAGCCCTTTTGCCAACCATTGTAGTGTTTCACTTGACGACCTCCTAGTCAATTGCGCCTTGAACCATTCGTTGAACTGACGGTTGTGTTGTCTCGTGATCCAAACTTCTGACTGGCCTGCATTCTCCTGACGTAGCATGTCCTTGTGCTCTTCAATATATGGGGTCACTTCAGTCATGTGTTGTAAAACCATGAAATGGGCTTGAGCATACGTATTTTGATCCGGAGTTATTGCTTTCCTTCCGATAGTCCCGATACCCTCTAGCCTCCCCTCGTGACGAGATAGAGGTACACCTATCGGCTCTACCTGAGCCATGTAGCCGATGCAGAATTCAATGACCTCTTCTGTTGTATAACCTTCGATGATGCTACCCTCCGGTCGAGATCGATTGCGTACATAAGACTTCAGAATTCCCATGTACCTCTCGAAAGGGTACATATGACGTAGAAATATGGGGCCGCATATTTTTTATCTCTTTCACAAGGTGGACAATGAGATGGACCATGATATGAAAAAATGATGGAGGGAAATACATCTCTAGATGACATAGAGTTGTCACCACCTCGGTTTGCAGAGTATCTAGTCCATCCGGATCAATGACCTTCTGAGCAATTGCGTTGAAGAAATAACATAGCCTTATGATTGTCACTCGAACCTTGTTCGGCAAAATACTTCTAATTGCAACAGGTAGCATTTGTGTCATTAGCACATGACAGTCGTGAGACTTCATGCCAATTAATTTTAAATGTTCCATGGAAACAAGTTTCTTCATGCTTGTGGAGTGACTGGATGGAACTTTCACACCATGTAAGGACTGGCACGGTTCAGTTCTCTCGGACTTAGACAGAGTGTAGCATGCTGGGGGAAGGTACGCCCGGCCTTTATCGGTCCCTATCGGTGCTAACTCGGTCCTGATGTTCATAGCGATCAAGTCACGCCTTGCGTTAACACCATCCTTTGTTTTATCAAGAATGTTCAGTAAGAGACCAATCAAACTGTCACATACATTCTTCTCTACGTGCATGACATCGATGCAATTGCGAACTTCTAAGTGCTCCCAATAAGGCAAGTCCCAAAATATTGACCTTTTTTTCCACATGTTCTTCCTCAATTTACGTCTCTTTCCAAACACAACATTTATATCCTTGACCATATCATACACCTCTTTCCCGCTAAAAGGTCTTGGTACTGAGTCATCCTCTTTTTTTCCGTCAAATTGTTTCTTCATCTTGCGGTATGGGTGATACTTTGGAAGGAACCTACGGTGACACATGTACACAGTTTCTCGCGAGTTGTTCAACCACACACTCTCGGTATAATCTAAGCAGTGCGGACATGCTTTGGCTCCTTTTATACTCAACCCTGACAGGTTACCAAGGGCAGGAAAATCATTAATGGTGCAGAACAACATGGCGTGTAGAGTGAAGTTCTCTCGTTTGTCCGCATCCCATACATGTACCCCTTCATTCCACAGTATTGCAAGATCTTCCACCAATGGGGCTAGGAACACATCAATATCGTTGCCAGGTTGCTTCGGCCCTTGGATAAGTAGTGACATCAAAATATATTTCCGCTTCATACACAGCCAAGGAGGAAGGTTGTACATGCACAGAGTCACGGGCCAGGTGCTATGTCGGCTGCTCATGTTACCAAAAGGATTCATTCCATCTGTACTCAACCCAAACCTTATATTTCTCGGTTCCACACCGAAATCTACAAACATCCTATCGATGTTCCTCCACTGGGCGGAATCAGCAACATGTCTTATCATTCCGTCTTTCTTACGCTGCTCGCAGTGCCAACGCATCAATCTTGCATCCTTGCGGTTTGCAAATAAACGCTTCAAACGGGGGATTACAGGAAGATACCACATCACCTTAGCAGGAGGTCCTTGCTTCACCTCGATGCCCTTCCCATCATCAGAGTCATTTTTACGCTTGTATCGGGATGCTTTGCACACCGGACAAACATGTAAGCTAGCATACTCTTTACGGTACAGGATACAATCATTTCGACAAGTATGTATTCTTTCTACTTCCATTCCTAATGGACAAAGAATCTTCTTGGCTTGGTAGGTGGTTCTCGGCAACACATTTCCCGTTGGAAGCATGTCCACTAGGAGACCTAATAATGCCGTGAAACTCTTGTCGGACCAACCATTGCTTGCCTTCAATTTTAGCAGTTCTAGAACTGATGACAACCTCGTGTATTGCGGCTTGCAGCCCGGGAACAAAGGTTTCTCCGAGTCCTCCATCAAGCCCTCGAATTTACCAAACTCTCTCTCACTATAGTTCCCTTCTGCATCACGTAACATCTGATCCAGATTGTCATCCTGCGACCTATCCTCATGATCGAAAGAACAGTCCACAACTGGCATATCGTTGTCTCCCTCGACTATGTCATAACTACCTTCTTGTGTACTCTTCTCTTCACCGTGACTGGTCCAACATTTGTACCCTTTTCTGAAACCCCTTCGAATCAAGTGAGCTTCAATCTGCGCTGAGTTGCTAAACATCTTGAGATTATCACAATCAATACATGGGCAATACATATATTTCATCCCCTTCTTCAACATATCCAGCTCGGCCGCCCTTCTAAAAGCAGACACGCCAGTAATGTACTCTTCACTCACACGGTTCTCAATATACATCCAGCTTCGGTCCATCTACGCTACACAAGTGACAAATGGGTGTCAAAAATGATTATTACCCCTACTACTAACCTCTGATCAGATCACTAAGAATGTTAAGTAATTGAGTACTAATCTCTGATCAGATCACTAAGACTGTTAAGTAATTGAGTATACTAACCTCTGATCAGATCACTAAGAAGACAGTGATATTTTTTCACCCCCAACTCCCTAAAGCCGGCCGCCTTGCTCCACCGATGTAGCGCAATGAAGACAGATCGGTGTCGACATCCTTCAAGTAAGTACGCCAAGTAATTAATACTACGCAGAATATCACAGACGGTTCCAACCACAAACGGTATGTGAAAATGACATATCACAGACGGTTCGTATTAATAACTGTCTGTGAATTATCACCGACGGTTATTAATATTAACCGTCTGTGAAATAAACAATATCACAGACGGTTCAAATTAGTAACCGTCTGTGATTGTTGACTATCATAGACGGTTCGAAATACCAACCGTCTGTGATTTATGCGTATCACAGACGGTTCGTATATAGAACCGTCTGTGATAGTCCTTCACAGAAGGTTTACATTACAAACCGTCTTTGATAGTTCACTCCGTACGCATGACTGCCAATTCGAAGCATAGCATAGCTACTGAGGCACATCCGAGGCCTGCTGCTGTGTCTTGAGGAATGCCAAGAGCTGGTCTCTTTAGATGTGGCATTCCTCAAGACACAGTAGCAGGCCTCGGATGTGCCTCGGATGATATGCTATGCTTCGAATTGGCAGTCATGCGCCTGACGAAACAGTTCATCTTTCCACCCAAATGGTCCATGTATCTTTTGCAACAATCACAGCTAATACAGAGGCAAGCACAACAACACATTCAGATCTATTACAGCTAAGAACAAACCCATCATGGCACGACGGTGCGTCTGAACAAGACACACTTACGACACTTACGGCAAGAGTGTGTTGTCCAGCCGCCCGCCGTGCAGTGACGGAGGCGCTAGCTCACAGCGGAGGGGAACCTAGCTAGTGGATGAACTCACGCGTGACCAGTACCGGTGGAAAGGTTGATGAGAAGTTATTAATAAGGGCCAAGCCGTGGGAGGAACTGTGCCAGCCAGTCGATGTGGAGAGAATGGACGGGTGAGATCGAAATCCTGGGTATACGCCAATTATTGGTAACATTTGCTTATCACAGACGGTTATTTACACGAACCGTCTGTGATGCATACTATCAAAGACGGTTCGTATTAATAATCGTCTGTGATTGCACTTATCACAGATGGTTCGTTAATAGAACCGTCTGTGATAGACCTTCACAGACGTTTTATACCACAAACCGTCTGTGATACTTGATAAAAAGTGCAAAAAAAAGACATTCCCAGA